>CM020618.1:10979547-11223337 GCA_009829735.1 Pyropia yezoensis | reverse complement strand
TGGTGGCCAGTAAAATGCAGACAGTAGAATCACGGACGGCGGCGCAGAGGGCCGCAAGATGCAGGCCACGGACAAAAGCACAAATGATTAACATACCCACCACTTGACAACCAGAAAACGGACGATGCTGCATGTGTGGAGCACCAACCCGGCGCATGACGTAGCTCAGACGGTCAAACAGGGAGGATGGCACCGTGCAAATCTCATCTATGACAGCACACGGAGAGCGTTCAGACACGCACACACAGCATGCCGCTGGAGGATGATACGCAGCCATGCTCCCCTGGACAGCGGACGAGTGTCCATGCCAAACAAAGAATGAAGAGTTTGGCCTCCAAGCACGAGAGCAGCTGATCCGGCCAGTGCAGTGACAGCCACCTCGTCCTGGCTCCACTTTGAATACGCTGCAGCAATCATCCGACGCAGGACCTCACTCTTCCGCTCCCAGCTCTGCCGAAGAGCCTCATTCAGACCCGACTGGAAGTGGTCCAAGGCCCGTTGCTGCGTGGGGTCCAACGTGACTGGTGTCCCAGCCGGTCCCGGTTCAATCTCCATGGCTCCTGAACGAGGCTGCAAAAACAACAGTGTCAAGCACGCTTGGGAAAACAAGACTACTGCGGTGAGAATCATGCAAAAAAGCGTGCAGACGGTGCGCACGTCGAGTCAAAGACGCATCACAGTACAACAGATCTCCCTTCCCATTCTCCCTGGATGGATGCAAACATACCTTTCTTTGAACACACTTCCGAAGGCGACTGTTGGCACCTGCGCCGCCGGCTGGAGCCCAACAGATGGCAAGTTCCTTGGAGCGGCGCTTCGGCCGGTGCAGGTTGCACCGACTGGTGAGGATCGCCCACCTGACACTGTGCGTCCAGACGCTGTCAACGGAATCTCACCGCGCCTCGTTTCCGCCTGTCAATGGTCATGACAGTCGGAGGCTGCCGTGACGTGTGCAGGATGCGGTCAAACAGAGGACGTCAGCGTGCGTACGTCGCCTGCCCCTTGCGTGGCCGCGTCTGGGCCACTCATTGGCAGCCACTCCAGCCAAGCAGACCTACGTTCATTGTCTCGAGCGCACGGCGCTGTCCGTCGCGGGGCATGAGTCGACAACCTGTCAGAGGCACATCCTTGTGGATTTCTAATAATAAACCACAAAATGGCTCGTTTTGTGGAGATATCCCCAGATTCTCTCTTCCTATTGGCTCTCACGATTGATCTCTCGGAATCTGTCGCCCTACCAGTCGCATGAGGCGGAGGGTGCCCTACGATCTTGCGTCCAGTCGTGTGTGTGACGATGATTATACTCTCCAGTGGATGCAGTCTCGAGTTCCCACCTCCTCATACCGACGTGCGGCTTTCACGACACGCCGCCAGCGGCGGCAGTCTCATAGCAGCTGAGTAGACGACCACGCGGAGCGTCGCCCAACCGATCCCCTCGGCCGCGGCCCGCGTGGCAAAGCAGAGGGAGCGGGAACCCGCACACTCGTCAGGTCATCTTGGCGGGCTGCCCGCGCGGCGTTCAGCGTCGACGGCTGGCAGAACCGTCACGGCTCCGCGTAGCGGCCGCGCAGGAGCAGCGGCCGCGGCAGCCGACGCAGCGGCCGGCGGTGGCGTCGCCACGGGCGGCCGCCCGTCCATGGCCGCGGCGCGTCGGGCGGGTGATGGCGCTGCTGGGGCGGCGGCCACGACGGCCAGCGGCGGGCGGCTAGCGGTGGCGCTGCCATGGGCGGCCGCCCGGCCATGGCCGCGGCAGCCCGCCGGCACATGGACTCGGCCCTGGGGCGGCAACCACGGCGGCCCGGCGCGGTGGCTGCGCTGGCGCCGCCACGGGTGGCCGCGCGGCCATGGCCGCGGCCGCGTCGGTGGGTGGAGGCGGCACTCGAGCCGGTGGCCACGACGGCCGACGCGGCGGCTGGCGGTGGCGGCGCCGGGGTGGGGGACAAAGCGGCCCCGCGCGGTGGTCGGCGGTGGCGTGAGCACGGGCGACCGCCTGGCTGTGGCTGGAGCCGCGTCGGGCCGGTGGTGGTGTCGCTTGGGTGGCGGCCGTGGCGGCCGGCGAGGCGGGTGCTGGCGGCGCTGGGGCGGCGGCAGCGGCGTCCAGCGCGGCAGCTGGAGGTGCGGTCGGCACGGGCGGCCGCCAGGCTGTGGCCGCGGCCGGCGGGGCGGGTGGAGGCGGCGCTGGGGCGACGGGCCACGGCGGCCGACGCGGCGGGTGGCGATGGCGCCTCCCAGGGTGGCCGTCTGATTGTGGCCGCGGCCGAGGTGTGTGTGACGATTGCCCTGTGGCGGTCAGTGTCGGGGCGCACCTCGGGCGCTGGTACCCCCAGGACCTTGTCGGCCTCCATCGGCAGGAGTAAACGCAGGTGATTGCGACTGCGATTGTGACTGGTGCCTCCGCGGGTCGCTCCAGTGCGAGTGAGGGCGCTGCGAGGTGGTCGCATGCACCTCAGAAAGCAGAGTAAAGAGCCGGCGGGAGGCGATTCGCGACAGACACGAACTGGAATCGCAAAAGCAACGGACAAAGGGAGCGCGGTGGGAAGGTGTGGCGATGTACATGGCATGTAGGTCAGTGGAGAGTTTGCGATGCGCGACGAAGCCCGCGGGGGATGATGGCAATAGGGGCCAAAGTGGGGTAAGCACAGCAGTAGCTGTGGTGGCGAGGACCTTTCTGAAACGCCCATTGCGGGTGACGTCCGGATTTAATCGGCGCAGCTGCTTTGGCTGCGGGCAGGGTTGTGTGCTGTCGGCGAGCGTGGACGCAGCTGTCGGTAAAGACCACTCCCCCCACATCTCAGCTCAAGCATGTAGAGAACAATATGCTCGCACTTTACTGCAGTGGCGAGCAAACATTGTGCTGCATACGAGAGCATCAGGCGCGCTCGAAGTGAGGCGTCCCATGCTTGTCGACGGTTGCAGAGCGCTGTCCTTGCCCTATTGTTGCCTCGTTTTCAGATTGCACTCTTTGCACCTGCGAGTAGACAAGGCTCGCGCTGAGGCCACGCACAACGACTGCCCGAAAGTCACGGTTTCCTCACGACGCGTCTTCTGTTGCTGTACGACGACAAATGCGCTCACATGGGCGGTCGACAACCGTGTCGCATGTGAGCCGTGCAGACAGCAAGTAGCCTCAGACTGGTAGACTGCCTCGCACCAGTACATGTGTAGTACACGAACTAATGACGACTGATCCCGATGAGGACTAGTGTGTCTGTTGCATGTGGTTGCACCGCGCGTGTATTTGCCACTCCAGCCATGGAGCACACGCCACTCCAGTCGGCGGCGAAACAGAGCGCGCACCATCTACAGTGCGCGTCTGTGTGCCACTCGCCAATGAGCGCAAGTGTGTGGCCCCTCCAAAGTGCGCCACTGTGCACTCTCGCAAGTGCGGGCAGGTGTAAGCGCTCACTAATGTAACAAGTGTGCACACCCACTAGTGCGCCAGAGCGTGAAACCCCAGCAGTGTGCGGATGTGTGACGCCTTCCACCCGTGTGAGTCAGCTTGCTCCCCCAAATCGTCACCAGAGTGCACTCCTACGAATGCGCGCATGAGCGCAACCCCACCAACTTGCACATGGTTGCACTCTTGGCACTGTGGGCAAGCGCAGACTCCTGGAACTGTGCACAGCTGGCCCTTTCACCATAGCACCCGAGTGCGCGACCTCAGCAGTGTTGGGAAGCGTGCAACGGTGATTTCGTACTTTGCAGTCGGTGGGTGACGCAGGGTGAACCTCACCTGATTACACGGCGAGGAGCCATCGGCCGCTGCCGATGCCTACTCACGGTCACAGGGAGACTGAGATAATGACCCTCGTGGATGCCAGTGACTGAACTCAGGCAAGCTGTCGTGTCAACCCTGTGGTCAAGGCCATTGCACTACGACTACCGCAGCGCACAGCAGGTCTTCAACGCTGTTAGAGTACAGTGACTATCACAGCATCCTTCTTGCTAAAGAAGAGGACGCGTGGGAACGCGGCACGGACAGTAGTGGACCGGACTCTTTGAAGGCCGAGCCATCGCGTCGCTCAGCGGCTGTCCACGCAGCTCACGGCCGGCATGCACCATAGGACCTGGAAAGTGACAACACATGGCTCTTCTCTGCGGCGTACGAGACGGGGCCGGCGTTAGCTGATAGGGCCTGGCGGGACTGGACATACTTGTCGGCGGTCGTCGACGGGTCTGCCGGCGATAGTTTGAGGGACCTGCCCGGCGCACACCTCAGACAGACGGGGTTCTGGTAGTCGTGCCTGTGAGCACTCATGCACGCCGGCAATACACACGTGGATGCTGCTGCCAGCATTTGGCTTCGAGGCCGAAGTTGATGGCAGCCGATGGGCGCCGCCAGATGGGCGTCACGTCCCCGCCTCTGCGCTTCAGTCGCTTGGCGAGTCGCTATAGGCATGCGGTAAGAGGAGGGAGGGTCAGGAAGAAACAAGGTACGATCTCCGTGTGCGAGAGAGTTACAGAGCGATGCGCTCGCAAGTATCACCAACCATTTACAATCGTTGTGCATTTGGTTCATTCTCGGCATTGAATTCTACCCAAAAAGCTAGATTCAATGGTTGACATCTGTTTCATCGGGCATAAAACCCATGGTGGCCCCCTGGAATTGTGGTCCGTCTTCCATCTGGGCTGCAGGAGACAGGTCCTCTCGCGGTCGTTTACCCCTGGCCAAGCGGGGTGTGTTGAGCCCAATCTGCCATCCCTCCGTCCTCATCCCGCGTCGCGCGTCTTTTTCCACTCCGAGGCGCCGCGACCACAGCTCCAGCGACGCACCACTGCAGCAAGTCGGCCGTCTATTGCCCGAGTTCATGGACCACGTTTTCGTCGCGACCGCGAGCACGGCCGACCTGGTGAGGGGCGCCTAGCACCTCTGCGGCAGCGAGGGTGATCACCAATGTGCCGTATGTAACGCCACCTCTCCGTGTCGTCGGGATGATCCGGTCGCTGTCTTACGTTGTGTCCGCGCTGGCGACATGCCGCCACATGGTCGTCTCTGGCGGTGGCTGATAGTGTCTCCCGTTGGTGGACCTCAACATGATTGCGTGGGAGGGGGGCGACAAGGAGGTGGGAGTGTGATGTTAGGGTGGCGCGTGGGGGGTCGGCGGGGCGGAGGAGCGCAGTTTTGACGAGGGTAAGAGGGACGAACGAGGCGGCTGGAAGAAGGTCGGGAGCGAGGTGGAGCGGGGGCACGACAGGTGAGCGACGGCACTTTTACGGCAATACTTGCTCACCACGCGAAGCAGCTGCTCGCCGATGGGGCGGCAGCCAGCGTGGCCTCCGTCTCCTGCTGCATGCGTTGCTGCTGCCACATCCGTGCCGCCCGGGTGCCTTCATACCGATACCTCAACCGTCGGCCCACCAGCGTCTTCTCGCCGCCACCCTCGCCGCCGGCCGACCCCCCTCACCCCTCCCCCCTCCACCAAGTCACACCCGCAGCAGCGACGCCACGCCGACCCGCCGCCTCACCCCCACCGCCGACGTCCGTCGCCGGCACCCGAAAAACAGCCAGCGGCTCACCTTACTCCGCACCGACCGGCCCCTGCCACTCCCATCCCCACCCCCTCCCCCACCACCACCGCCACCACCCCACCCCCACCCCCGCCACGACCACCCCCCTCGGCACCCCCCCCAATGATGCCATGCCACTACCGCCGCCACCCCCGCCGCGGCCGCCACCCCCCCCGCGGCCCGACGCCCCCCAGCGCGTGCCGGAGAGGCGGCCACGGCGGCCGCGGCTGGCCGCCGTCGCGGTCGTCGTAACGGGCGACACAACCTCGCCTCCCCCCCCCCAGGCGTACACCCCCTCCCCCCCTCATCACCGTCTCCGCAAAGCTCTCTGCCCGCCGCACCGGCGGCGCGCCAACCCCACAGGCAGCCACGCCAGCAACCCCTCCCCCCACCCCCCCGCCCCCCTCGCGGCGCCCCCCCCCCCCCCCCCCCGTCGGTGGCCCGAGCAGCACGTCCTTCAGCCCCCCGCCGAGCGACAGCGTCGGCGCGTCGCCGTCAGGCGCCCCCCCCCCCCGCCCCCCCCCCCGGCCGCCCCTCCCACCGCAACGACGGCGCAGCCGCGGAGAGGGCGCTCGCCGACCGCTCGGGCGGCGGCGGCACCGCCGCCGCCGCCGCCGAGGTGCTCGCCGACCGCGACGGCGACGGCGGCGGCGCCACCGCCGAGTACGTGCTGCCCGACCGCGACGGCGGCGCGGGGGGTAGGCCCGCCGACCACGACCTACGGCAGCAAAGAATAAAAGAGCACCTACATCAATGCAGGGCCATGTCACGCCCCATCGGCACCCATCGAGTCCCCGGCACCACTCTCCTCGGCACTCCCCTCCCCACTCAATGAGCTCACGCTCGTAGACGCGGATATATCTCCAGACACAGTGGCATAGTCAGGATCACTCCCACTCGCGCGCTCACAATCACGCTCACGCTCACCCTCGCCCTCGTCCAACTGCATTGCCCTGTTGTCTTCTGGCACGATCTCATCTACGTCATCGGCGGAAGACTCGGAGTCGGTGATGGCGTCTGCCGCCGAATCGGGCTCGTCGCAGCACCAGCAAGGATAGAGCGTGAAGAATCGACCGGCAAGGTCGCAGTCGTCAGGTAGACGTTCCACCTTCAAAGCCCACTTGGTTTGTGCCTCGTGGTTCAGAATGGCCGTCTGGTACGCCAAGAGGTTGGTGTAGGGCACAACGCCCATGCCCTGGAGCGTAGTCTGGATGCGACGGATGGGTGCGTTACGCTGCTCTGGAGCCCCCTAGTCCACTCCGTCCAGCTTGGCATACGAACGCGGGTCGAATGCGTCCGAGCACAGATGATTGAAGATATGGAACCGGTCCGACACCACGGTGCAGTCCAGCAGAAGCCAAGCCAGCTTCCCGAGCGCCACACGGAAAGCGCCACAAGAGAAGTCGTAGATGAGGAACCGCGGCAGGCGCGCAAAACGGGAGAGCAGCATGTTGAGCAGAACCTGAGGCGCCTCCTTGCGGTCCAGGACGGAGAAGGCGATAATCAGAGGGTGCTTGGACCCGCAACAGAACGTCATGGCGCCCGGCGAGAACTTGTGTGCCTTGGCGTAGTGCTTCGAGCACATGCCGGTGGACAACACTTCCTTCCAAAGAAACGGCTCGGGGCGACACTGAGGTAGAGAAGGCGCGCAGGTACCGGTTCGTTCATGGCTTCTAGCAGCGGATGGGTATGCCGCGCGAAAACCGCGAGCCATGTCCGCCTGCGAGCGCCCGCCGCCCTCCCACTTGCTCTGGTACCGGGTTGACCCTTCCGGTTCGTTGCGCCACTCCGCCACAAATTGGTCAATCGACGCCGCAACGCACCGCAGACCGTTGGCAAGAGTTGACGACAGCCCAGCGTGCGCCTCAAACATGCACGAGAAAGAGCGCAGACCCAACTGCACGAAGTGCAGCTCGCGCAGTAAGATGACGATGGGCGCATGGTCGTCATCGTCCTTAGGGTCTGCGTCCAACGTCGACCGAGCCAGTAGATCCGCCACGACCGCTCCGTGGTTCACTTGGTCTAAAAGCGTGGCCAGCTGGCGCAACACCTCTGCATGGCCAGGGCGGAACGGGAGGACGACGCTGTCAATGGTGATTGCAGTCACAAAAGACAACAGCTCCCGCCGCTGGTCCTTGTCGAGCGCCACTACCGCCGGACGAAAAAATGGGGAGTCCGCTTCCACGTCACCCTTCCCGGCTTTGAACCGCTTGCGACCACAATCTGGCTGACGGGGGGGCGCCTGTCGCCCACGTGCAACAGAAGCGCCGTTGGTATCTCCTTGCAGCTGGGCAGCAGGAGTGGTCAGAGAGAGCGGTGCAGCGCCAGTGTCACGTGCGTGCTGAGCGGCCCGATAAGCAGGCGTCTTCACAGCAGCTGCCGGCGGGTTCTTCAAAGGACTGAGCCGTTGTGATGAGCGGTCAGTAGGAGGAGCCAGCAAAGTACCTTGTGCTGGAATGTGCTTGGAGGAGGGCGGTGGCGCGTCCAGGCCGGCTACATTGTCGCCAGCAGGCTGCGCTGAACTTCGCATCACGCCTTGTGGAAGAGTCGTCGTAGGTGCGCCCGCAACTTGCTGGTCTGCGGCATCTGTAGGCTGGGAGGGCTTCTGCTTGCCAGACTTGCGTGAGTTGATGTATGCCGCCAGGTGCTGGCAGGCCTACGTGCGCCTGGCCGCCTCGACGCGACTGCGGGTCTTGTACTTGGCCAGCCCCGTGTGCAGCGCCGTCAACAGCTTCGCTGCTGCTGCGTTCATGTCAAAGATGGATCCCAGCACCCCGGCAATCGCCTTCTCTCCCGCCGTCTGGGAAACTCTGCCATCGATGGGAAGGGCATCGGGCAACAACACGCCAACAGCCAGTTGAGCAGGCTTCACAGCCCGAGACAGCAGCTTCAGATCCTTCTTTGGCTTCATGACGTCGCGCACAATCCGCCGGACGCTTTCGCCTCGAATGAGGTAGGCGGCCCTGATCGCACGTCGATTCTCAGGTACAGCCTCCACGACGTGGTCAAACTGCACGTGGTCTGCACCACTGCCAAAGCCCACCCAGATCGAGTCAGCAGACACCCACTTGTACCTGCCGTCGTTGTCCATGCAGTGCACACAAGTAAACAGCTCGGGGGGCAGATCTGCTGCCATCAGCTTCAGGCCGACTACGACAATGTTGCGCAAGATGCGGCCGCTGCGCGTTGGGTTGGTGGATGGAAGGACGCCAGCTACCGTTTCTCTGCGCACGGCTCTGATCCACTTCGTAGTGCTCGTCGTCAGTGCTGCTCCATCCGCAGCGTCGTGCGCCATGGACCTCATCCACGTCACAGTGGCAGCGGATGTCATCGTGAGGAGAACGATGTGCTCCTCTCGACCGTCGCGGCACACCCACTGCTCGCATGACGAGCACTTGGCCACATGCACCACCATCTTGCAGAAGCCGCGAGTGCAGGCGATAGCCCCTGTTCTTGTCGACGGCAAGATGAGCTGGTGAGGCTTCCCCCGTGCAGCGCAAAAGTGGCAGCGCTTTGGAGCAGGGACGACGAACTCCCCGCCAGAAACCGTCTTGGCCGACACCTCCGCATTAAGGCGTATGGCAGCAACACAGTTGTGCAAGGGGATATGAAGTCGGGATATAGCGGACACCTCCAGTGAGGGAGCGGCACTCTGCGCCGATGTCCGATGCGCGTGGTGAGGAGCGCCGCACTCTTGCGCAACAATGACGTGGGAGCAGGTCTTCGTCCAAGCGCCGGGGCAAAGAGAGCAAGATGACCTCGTGTGCGTCAGGTAGAGTGGAACTGGAAGAGCAGCAAAAGCCGACGAGCAAACAGCAACGTACAAAGCTCCCTTGACGTGGAAGCAGGTATTGTCCATGGCCGCATGTTCACCTTCTGGTCCTGGCCCTGAATGGAACCTCTTGTACAGGTGGTGTCGAACACGCTCAGGTTGCAAGCCAAGGGCCGCCGAGAGCTCGTCAAGGGTGGCACCGAGGGTAGCAGCGTGCTTGCAGGTGGTTGCTCTGTCGTACACGTTGTTGTCACGATGAGTGTTCGACCCCACGCACGTACAACGACACCGCCCGTTCGCAGCAAGCCACACGCAAACGCTCGCGTGGTCCCCAGTGCCATCCCGCTTCCACTCGCCCCATCGCGCGACGACACCAAGCACGCCTGGCAGGAGCCACACCTCTTCGTTGCCGGGTGCCTTGGCCCAGGCACTCAACAGCTCAATCGTGGTGACCCCCGCTTCCGCCAAGATGCCGCAATCGGACGAGAGCGTGGCCGCTGGTACCTTGCACAGGTACGCACCAACGACTCGGCGCACAGCGGTACCAAAGTTCTTCTTGGTGTGGCGGCCTGACCCCAGCTTCCTCCCTCCGCGGCCGTGCTTTGGTCCCGGTCTACCCTGTCCGTACGTGCGGTCGCCCCTGACAGTGTGCGACACAACAGCTGCGGGAACAGGCGCATCACCATCTGCCTCACATTGATCACCACCAGCAGGCTGTTCAAAACCGGCGACCGGCTGTAGCTCTGGTGCGTCCGCGTCCCCACTTCTCCTGTCTTCATCAACAACAATATCGGAAGCACTGGGCTGGCGGTCACTGTTGACGATGTCGCGAGCAGACCCAACAGAGCTACATCCGGCCAGGTTCACCACAGACGGCACGCTCTCACTCGGCCGTGCGGATTCAACCGACGGTGGAGCGTAAGCCACGAATATGGGGTCGGAGTCCATTGACGACGCGCCTCCGCTCGACGACCCCATCCACATGGTGTCATCCATTTCAGCAGGATCGTGAAGCCAGATCTTCTCACTGGTACCTCGCGCTGCACCGTCAGGCAGTCAGCAAACAAGACCACGGGTCAAGCTCTCCCTAGGCAGAATGCTGCTGCAGCAACGCATCGATGACCCAGCAACAGACACCGGGTACCGCTCGCCGCAGGCGTAAAACTGCTCCGGCTGCACTGCCGATCCGCTCGAATCAAAAAGGCAAGTCACCCCGGAGTGCAAGCGAAAGCTGTCCAGACCGGCCTGCCGATCCGCCGACCAGCCCTACGGCACCTGCAGCGGCGGCGCGTTCAGTGGTGAAGAAGAACAGCACCGGCACACAGGCAAACCGACGGCCAGCCGACGGGCAGTCAGCGATGGATACGACGGAAACAACCGAACCGAAGCGGGTAGTCCCCCTCGATGCCCAGCCACCCGAGGCTCGTTTCCGTCCCAGCAGCACAGCCGCGGCAGCAGCGCAGTACCTCAAGCCGAGCAGCAGCCACAACCGAGCAGTCTCCACACCCGCGCAGCCGTGCAGCCGCCCCACCCGCGTAGCTTACGCACACGCGCAGCCGGCCCGCCCGCGCAGCTGAACCGCACGCGCAGCAGCCCCAACTCAGCAGCCGCCGCACCCGAGTAGCCGCGCAGGCGCCGCACACGCGCACCCAGCCTGGCCGCGCAGCAGGCACAATCGAGCAGCCGATCCACACGCGCAGCAGCCACAACCGAGCAGCCGCCTCACCCGCGTAGCCGCGCAGCCGCCCCACCCGCGCAGCCGACGCACCCACGCAGCCGACCCGCCCGCGCAGCCGGTCAACCCGCGTAGCCGCCCCACCCGCGCAGCGGGCACCACTGAGCAGCCGCGCAGCAGCCCCACCCGCGCAGCCGACCCACCCGCGCAGCAGCCACAACCGAGAAGCCACGGCGCCGCGCGGCCACGCAGCCACGGTACCACCGCAGTAGCCCCAAACGCGCAGCAGCGCCGCAGCCCAACCCGAGCAGCAGCCCCACCCACGCAGCCACACCACGCCCGCAACCACCGAACTGGCGCAGCCGCCACACCGGCGCTGCCGACCGAACAGCAACGCGGGCGACGGGGAGCACCGCGTACACGCGGCCGCCTACAACAGAGCGCCGACCGAGCGCAGCGAGTGCGGCTGTGCAGCTGCCCCAGTGGCGCACCCGCACAAGCCAAGCAAGCGCCCCACCCACACACGCGCTCCACCCACGCAGCCGACCAGCCCAGAGCGGCGCAAATTGACAGCACCGGCTGCGGGCGACCAGCAAGCGGCCGACGCCGGCCCCACGCAGCAAGGCACGCCAGCCGCACCGCCGATCCGCCCGCTACGGTGGCGACGGGGAGCACACGCTTCAGGCGGCTGGCTAGCAGCCAACGCCGCCCCCACGCGGCCAGCCGCCCCCACCACAGCGCCGATCCGCCTGCAACATGCGACGGGGAGCACCCGGTACACGCGGCCGGCCAGCAGCCAACGCCGGCCCCGCGCAGCTAGGCACGCCAGCTACACCGCCGATCCGCTTGCGAGAAGCCACGAAGAGCACCCGCTACAGGCTGCCGGCAAGCACGCAACGCCGCCCCCACGCGGCCAGCCGCCCCAACCGCAGCGCCGACCCGCCTGCGACGTCGGCGACGGGGAGCACCAGCTACGAGCGGCCGGCCAGCAGCCAACGCCGGTCCCACGCGGCCACCCGCCCCACCCACGCAACCGAAGAGCCCAGAGCGGCGCCGATTGACAGCACCGGCTTCAGGCGGCCAGGAAGCGGTCACCGCCGGGCCCACGCGGCCAGGCACGCCAGCCGCACCGCCGATCCACCCGGAACGGCGACGACGGGGCGCACCGGCTGCAGCCGGGCAGCCGGCCGTCCCGCGCACCCTCACCCGCCCAAGCCGCGCAGCCGACCGACCGGCAACAAACGAGACAGAAGCACCGTCTGCTGGGCGCGAGCCGACGGGGGGCGCCGCCGCATACGTGCAGCGGCCTCAGCCGCGACCTCTACCCAACCAATCCGGGTGGGAAGGAAGCACCTGCCACAGCTGCGCAAGCGCCCAAGCCGTGCTGCCGATCGTGGGCGCCTGGCACCGACAGCGGCAGGCGGGCAACCGCCGCACCAGTGTCCGCGATCCGCCGCCACACCGGGCAGCGCCCGCAGACGATGGTAGCACGCACTACAGGGGGAGCCGCGCATCAGCGAGCAGTACGCCGCCGACGGGTATCCGTGGACGAGGGCGACGAGCAGCGCCAATACGGGAGGGCAGCCGACGCAGCAGCACCACCGATCCGCTGCCTCGTAGCGCGCCACAACCAGCAGGAGCAGCAGGGGGCGGAAAGCAGAGGGAGCGCGGACGGCGAGAAGGTGCGCGGCTCGTTCGCCGAGGAAGGAGGTCGCGGCCGACGACGACGGGGGGGTGGGGAAGGGCGCGGCGCGGTGCACGTCACAGGAGCATCGAGGGGGGCGGTACACGGGTCCCGGGAGGGGGCCGACGAGCATGGCTGTCGCGGGGCCAGCCACGTGGTGTGCCACGTTTCCGCCTTGTGATTGGTGCATATGCCTTCGTTCTAGTGCGGAGCCTTCGATCTATTGCAGCAGCGGATCGAAGGCTGTGGTTTCCCTAATTGCCTGCATGCTCCAGAGGGCCTTCGTTGACTTGGAGGGCAGCGATTGGCTACTCGGCTGTCTCCGAGCGGGGCGTCAATTTAGCCACGTGTGGGGCTCTAACTATAACGTTGACGTCCTAATGGACTATGTTTAAGATAATATCTGGGTGTACTTGACCGCCATCCAGCATTGCCCCTTTGGTGGCCGCTGTGACGCGATTGGGCAGCGCGTGAGAGCCTCTAGGTACATCCTAGTGGACCGTGGGACCGCATGCGTCGGAGGACACCCGCGACGCAGGACGAACAGCGTGCGTCGGACGACATCCCCGAATGAGCCACCTTGGGGCTTCAAACGTAGCGACCTTCACATAAACGGAGTGGACCGACTGTGGGTAGCCGTCGTTCGCGCCGTGTCGAGTGTGGTGTGCGATCCCTGGTTGTGGGACACCCTAGTTCCAGGCATTGGCGGCGAAAGGCACCACCTTGAGCTGACACCCTCAAGGGGCGACCTGGCTTCAGATGGTTGGTGCGTATGGCCCCCCTGCTCCCAGAACTGATAGGCAAAGCACGGCTGTGTCCCAGGCTACCTAGAACCGCCTTGTGTATCATGTTTGCGGTGGCCCAGAGCGCACCTGTCTAGAGAGGCAGCAGAAGAAGCGTCACGGGGAGGGAGTGCGACGACATGCAACACGGCCACCCCCGTCCGTGCCCTGGTGGCTGGCCGATCCACCAGCGCAACCGCTACCGCTGCAAACGCGCGCAGCGACTGGCGCCTCAATCGTAGGCGCCGTCTACGGCGCCAGGTAGCCACCACTCCGACGCCACGCTTGCAGCCGCAGCCACCACCGCTGCCGCCTGGATCGCGCGCGTGGTCGCCGGTGCCGGCCAGCTCCCATCGCCGCCGCCGATGCCGCTGTAGCCGCGCCTACGGGCTGATACCCCCATCCTGGGCGCCGTCATCTTCCCCGGCCGATCACCACCACCGCTGCGCCACCCATGCAGCCGCAGCCACCACCGCTGCCGCCCGGATCGCGCGCGTGGTCGCCGGCGCCGGCCAGCTCCCATCGCCGCCGCCGATGCCGCTGTAGCCGCGCCTACGGGCTGATACCCCCATCCTGGGCGCCGTCATCTTCCCCGGCCGATCACCACCACCGCTGCGCCACCCATGCAGCCGCAGCCACCACCGCTGCCGCCCGGATCGCGCGCGTGGTCGCCGGCGCCGGCCAGCTCCCATCGCCGCCGCCGATGCCGCTGCCGCCGCGCCTACGGGCTGACGCCCCCATCCTGGGCGCCGTCATCTTCCCCGGCCGACCACCACAACCCCTGCGCCACCCATGCAGCCGCAGCCACCTTCGTTGTGGCCCGGATTGCGCGCGTGGTCGCCAGCGCCGGCCAGCCCCCATCGCCGGCCGCTGCCGGCGCTGCAGCCGCGCTGACGTGCTGACGCCCCCATTCTGGGCGCCTTTATCTCCCCCGGCCGACCACCACCCCTCCGGCGCCACCCCCGAAGCCGCAGCCACCAGCGTTGTCACCATTGACACGTGCTGCACGAAGCTGTCGGCGTTCATTGTTGACCAGTTTTGGGCCTCCCTACCTATGCCCCCACACGGAGGAAGAGTTGACGAACATCGTCGCGCGCAATGCGCAGGGTGGCCTACCTGGCTGAATTGGTTCCATTGACTGCACACAATGGAAGTGGACCTCGTGTCCCAAGGCGCTCCATGGTCAGTACCAGGCGTACAAGAAGACGCGCAGCATTTTCATAGGGTCCGTGTGTGACGAGGACCTGAGGACCTATCACTGGTTTGTGGGCGCGCCCGGCAACCTCAACGACAGTAACGTCTGGCACGAGTCGCCCTTAAAAGATAATATCCTGGAAGGCGAAAGGCCGCCGGCCAACCGCCGCTTTTCCGTCTATGGGCGGGAGCGCAGCATGCTTTACTACCTTGCAGATGGTATCTATCCTAGCGACCCGTTCCTCGTGTCACCGTTCTCCAACCCCAAGAGCCAGAAGCAGAAGACATTCAACCGCCGGCAAGGAGCCGTACGCAACGATGTGGAGCGCCTCTTTGCCGTTGTCATTGCGCGGTTCCACGTTGCCTTGCATCCTGGGAGGTATCGCTCGGCAGTGACTTTGACCACGACATCTCAGGCCGTCGCCATCCTCCACAACATCGTCGTCGAGCAGCGGCGGGGCGGGTTCACTGGGCGGCAGCGCATGGCGTCGACTAATGCACTGCGCATGCTAGGGGACGCGCCTAGTGCTGGACGCGCGGACTCTGCCGCTGCTGCTGAAAAGGGAGATGGGAGGGCTGCGAGCAACTGTCAACGGCGCCCTGTTAGAGGGCGCAATCAGGGTGCCGCGGCTGGCGCGGAGGACACGCTGCAGGCTGTATCGAGCAAGGAGCGCTTAGCGTGTCGCGCGGAGGTAACCCACCGCGCCGAGTGTGCCCGCCTTCGCATCGGCTTGGCAGAGCACGTCTGGAGTGACAGTGGTGAGTTTCTTGCCCCCTATGTAGAGTAGCGTTGAACAAAAGGGTTTTTTTGCACCCTAGTGGTGATTTTTTTTTCCTTGAACAATCGACCCTGGACATAGCAGCCGTATTATACATACGGTCATGATAACCTTCGGGCACCTGCCCCGGCAGTGTACGAGTTCGTCGCGTATGCCTCTTTCAGAGGGGCCTGCTCCCACTCGTAGGTACCGCCGCGTGTGTCCCGGCGCCCACGCTGGGACGCCTGCCGAGCCTTGTGAATTCGCGGCACACTGCGGTGTGGCTGCTGTGGAAGAAAGCGGCAGCGCGGACACACGCCCATCCACTTTGCATGTCGCAGTTTATGTGAATATCGTAGTTGGGGGGGCGCACAAATAGCGCAGGCCGTGCAGCTGTCCCAGTGAGTACTGACGTGGAGGGGAGCGTGTGCGGCCGACCCGTTCGCGCACAGCCGACCTGCGGGAATGAAGCGGACAGATGTCTGGGTAATGGAGGTGGTGCTTCGCTCAAACGGAACTCTTATCGATAGGGCGGCCTGCGCGTGCACGTGGACACGTGGGCGTCTTACGCTAGGGAGAAGTGGGTAGGAAAAGAAAAAGAGATCCCCTGCTCAATAGGGATCCCCAAGAAAAAGACCTTTCAGGGTACAACAACGCACTACAGCTACAGACTAAGGCCTCTCAGCTAAAGAGGTGGAGCACCTCTACGGAAGCACAAAGCAACCTGAAAAGCAACCGGACAGGGCAAGCGGACACCACAACCTGGCTTGCTGCGCCGATTCAGAAAGAAGCAATAAATGCAGCTCTCTAGGTCATCGATCAAAATAAGGCGGCGTGCCGTCGCGCTCACATCAGGATAAGGGGCGTCTGCTACTTCCGCTGGACCTGGATCTCGTCGTCGTCATTGCTCTTGTGGTTGACCGTGTCCCCGCGACGCGGATGCGCACAGCCAGCAGCGCCTTCCTTCGGGGTTGAAGTGAGCTCGGCAGGCATTGGCACAGTGGTAGCCGGACGTGCACGAAGGTAAGGTCATTGAATGGGGCTGCAGGAGCCCCCAGTAAAAGCGGTCGCAAAAGATGGGCTTGGGGTTGCTCACCGTAGAACTCGAGGTGTGACTGGGCCTGCCAGCGGGGGGAGATCTGTCCATGGCCGCGCACCTGGCATCCTTGTAGCCCGCGCGATGGGGTCATTGGGAGGAAGGTGGGCACAGACCGCCAACAGGGGGCGCTCCGATGGAAGACGGCCACGAGTTGACGCGCCGGCCGTGCGCTCAGGTCCGGTAGCACTCACAGACGGCGCCAAAGAGGGCTAGGTGGCAGGCCTGTGCGAGGCGGCGGGGGCAGAGGTGGCAGGAACACGCGCCATGGACGGGGCGTACGATGCGGCGGAGGCGGAGGTGGCAACGTCGTCGATGGGTCAGTGCCAGTTGCGGCAGCGCCGTGCAATACGTCGGCGGACGCGGCGGCGGGAGGGGCGCACGGTGAGGCAGCTGCTGCGCCGGGAGCTGAGGCGGCAGCGGCGGACGTTCTGTGTGATATTGGCGCTGCACCATCGGGATGTCCTTGTCGTCGTCATCCGCGAAGGCCATCGAGCTCACGCGGCGCCCTGGGGAAGACAATGGGGATGACGTGCTCAGGACAATGAAGCGTTCTCGGTTGAGAGATCCTCGGGAGCTTGGCATTTCACTGCGTGCGCCGCGCATTGGCGTGAAGCCGCGCCACGCCCCTGGCCGAGCCCCGCTGCATCGTTTCCGACCCCGTCCACGAGTGCGAGTCACCTGTCTGCGTGCACCGCGCCCCGCGGCTGCTCGACGTCGCTTGTGTCCGCATCCTGCAGGTGAACCTGTCGGATAGACTCGGGCGGCAGGATTGTTGCCAGTAGAGGGGTCCTCGACGGAGTCATCAGAGTCGTCCGTGCTGCCGTGCACGCTGCCGCTAGAAGCACTCCCGCAGCCCGCACTACAAGACGACCCGTGCTCTGAGCCAGAAGGGGTGTTGTCGACATCTTGAGACGGTTCAGCGGGTCCCGCGCCGCCAGTGTCACCAGAGCGTCCCGCGCCACCAGACCCCCCAGATCGTCCCGCGCCGCCGGAGCTGCTCGAGGGGCCCGCGCTGCCCGACCCGCCTTATGGCGCCCTCTCCATCCAGGTTTTCCCCATCCACTCTTTCTTTTGCATCGCACTGAAGAGCTGAGAGGCCTCTGACTGGATCCGGGAAGGATGCAAAAATACGTGCTGCGCATTGCACAGCTTGCTGGATGTTACCACAGACGCCAGCGACTCCGCGGACAGCTTCAAGTACCGCTGCGTAGCGATGGATGGAGCGCACTGCTCCCGCGCTGCGGCGTTTCTGATGTTGGGCTCTTGGTACTTGCCGCGCTTGCCGCGGGATGGCTCCTCCTCTTCATCCGCAGAATTTTTGCGCGCCCGCTTGCGTTGCCCCTCTTGCGCACACCCCGAAGAAGATCCTGCTACGGCACGTGCGGCAGGTGCCGGGGCCGCACCACTAAGCGTTTCGACGTTCCTCAGCACTCGCCTGCACTCGAGGAATGGGAAGTGCACTTGCTTGGGTTTTCGGTTGTTCCCCTTGCCCCGCCGCACGTCCGCTGCGCGATCGCCATGGATAGAGTCGCAGACGTTCACGGCGCATCACTCAGCGACGGCAGCCCTTATCATATCCTCGTCCGTGAGGTTGCCAGTCCAGTTCATCTTCTCCACGCGGCGGACAACGTTCTTGAAGTTCTGCACCGCATTCTGCATGAGCCGCAGGCGGCTGTCCACTGCCCGTTCTCTACGCAGCTCCTGGTCGTCTAGAACTCGGTTGACGCCCACGCGGGCCTTGAAGGCCTCGAAGATGGCAGCAATCATCTCGTCCCACGTCTGGTCCGTTTCAACGATAGGGTCCTCCTGCACCTCCCTGGCGCATAGAGCAAGAGCTTGGTCCTCCTCAGCGGTCCATGCAGGCCCGCTGCCCATGGCTGCGGGGCCCGCGCCACCAGTGCTGACCGCGGTGCTACCACCCTTACGGATGCCTGAAGAAAGACGACTGTAGCTGACGGCCGGTACGACGGTACTGGACATGGCCAGCCGCTTCGTGACCTCGTACAAATCTGGTGCGGACGGGTCGGGCGGAAGTGGCACCACCAAGCCAGCCCAGCGCCAGTCCACGCGGCTGTCGCCCAAGCCCGTCTGCGCCTGGTCGCTAAAAGGCGTCTGCGGCATCCCCAAACGGGCGCATACGAAAAAACGGTGTTGACGGGCGATGTCCTCGCGCACCAGAGCTGCCACTGGTGGACCACGTCGTTCGTTCTCACCTCTTACAAGAACTGCACGACGTAGAGCCGCGTCGTACCCAGCTGTGGCGAACTGCGCGTCTGCCCAGGCCATCACGGTTGTCCGCGCGGCCCCTTTAACCTCCCTTGCCCGCCGGCGCTTGCGTAGAGGCGCAGAAGGGCTGACGTGGCGTCAAGCTCTTCTCCGCTGCGCACCTCACTTACGACTGGTTCAGCAAGCTGCGGGTGGCCGCGCTCGCGCTGACCAAGATAGGCAGGGATGCGTGGTCGCCCTTCTAGTTTTCCCTAAGAAGGCGCCCGCGCGAGAAGCTCTGCCCGCCTCGCTCTTTCCGCGGCGGCAGTTGCTGCGCCTATGCGCTCCGCTGACGTGAAGTCCCGGAAGATGCCGCGGGGTGAGTCTCTTGACGCCCCTCGACAAAACTCGAGGATGGCAAGGTGCGGACTTCCGCGTCCACCGCGTCGTGCCGGTAAAGCTCTTGCTCCGCCGCCAGGTCCGTCTGAGGCACGAGCGGCAGCCTCAGCCGCTTCCTCAGACAAGCCGAAAGAGAACGTGCCCGACGCTCCCAATACAGAGACGATGGAGGGGTCGCCCATGGGAATGGGAAAGAATGAGGGCACAGGTACCGCCAGAGGCTGAGCTCGTCCCACGTCTGGAGACAGCGCTCGAACCTCCGAGGGACGGTCTTTGAGCGAGGAAGATGGGTCTGCTCCTCCGCCTGCCGATCCAAGAACGCCTTCGCCGGCGGCGCCGCCCGCGGACACACGCACCTGGGAAAACACAACGAAAGGTCGGTCGCCCTCCTTCTCGTCCACCTCCGAAAGCTGGCAGCGGGTGCACAGCCGCGCCTTGCGACTGCTGCGGCGCCGCGCCCGAGTCCGCGAAGCACTCCATGCTGGCTTATGTTCGCGCGTCATGCTACTGCCGGGCGGCTGCGGAGACGCGCGCCGGCTGGCCAAAGTAGGTCTCCCCCGCACTGCGGCCGAGCTGTGTGCCAGGTGGCATGGCAGCCGTTCAGCGCGTGGCAGCTTCTGCAACGAAGAGTCCGCAGCTGCGCACGTGCCCGTGTAGCCATTGTGCGATACCATGTCGGTTTGCAGCGGTATCCCGCGCCCAAGTGCAGCTTCCGGCTTCACAGGAGCAGGACTCCGCCACACAGCACAGTCTAGGCGAGTCAGGGTGGGTCGGCGGGCCGGTGGATGGAGCCAGAAAGGGGAACGTGAGAGCACTTCGAACGCGTCGGCTTCGTCGCGCGCGTTGCTGGGCCCCGCACAGAAGCAAGGCGGCGCCGCAACAGCCACAAAAGGCTCTTTTTGGCGATCGCGGTTCCCACGGCGCAGCGGTAAACCCGTCGCGTTGCTGGCTGGGCCGGCCTCCAGCTGAATGCAGCGAGGGGGGGTGTGAAGCAGCGCAAATGCCCCGCGATACGCCACACCGCGGCCCACGCTTCGATCCCCACAGGCGACTGGGCACACGAGGGGGCACAGAGGGGAAAAACTGCTCAGCCACGGTTGGGGGTGGTTGCCGGCGATTGATTGGACACCCGAGGCGCCCTATCTGAGGTTCTACATCTCAATCGCCACTATTTTTTTCTTGTCTCACGTGCTGGACGACGTGCGTGTGCCATGCCGCGCCGAGCGCTGCCACAAACGGGGCGGACAGTTCTGCAAAGAAACGCCCGGGCAGTGCATCGCGCGATGCATCGACGCGGGGTGGGCCAAGGAACGCGCGACACCCGCTCCGGACGCAGACACGCGGATTCCCTATGCCACAGCCGGGCATGCCCTCCGGTGCGCGATTCTACAACCGGGGTCGTCGACGGCGACGGACCACATGAGCAATCCCCATATTTGTGCGTTCTACACGCGCTCGTACAGCCTGGGCGTCAATTGCCGGACACCGGGGCTGTGACACTTCCTCAGAGATCCGGCCAATGAGCGCGTGGGCGCGTCGGCGCGACGCATCTCGTGTTGAGAAATCGAAAAATTGCTTCGCGAATCGGCTCTATTTACGCAACGTGGTGCGCAAGAAGTTATCCTGGACTTGGGACGTTCGAATATTGGTTCACCTCTTCAAGCAGGCCAGACGGGGGAGGGGGGGGAGCGCCCGGACGCGGCCACGTCACCGGCCGCAGACGTCAGACGTTGGCCTGCCCTCGGACTCTCTCGCATGCATGTAGCCCCCTGTCTGGATACTTCTCGCACAAGTCTTCGGCCCGGCGACGGCTCCAGCCCCTCGCAGCGGGGTCCGGTCGCCCCTGGGCAATACCAGCCACGCACGTATCAATTTCCTTATGGGTCCTGCTCTATTGGCATTGCTGGGTATACTTTCTCAGCGAAGCCCTCAAAAAGGGTACTACATTAATACTGATGAACAGGGTTGTAACGGGGCTCAATGAATTCATTTTATCTTTCATACATCGTCGGGATAACGAACCACCCGTACTGCGGTATACTGGGCCGTACTCGTGGCCCTTTTCTGTACCGCATACGTACTGCATGGTAGCTCGACCACTGGTGACGACTGGTGGTCTGCTGGCGGTTCGAAATGGAGGCTCGAAGGAGCGGGGTTCGCGGGGAGAGTTGGTGACAAGTCCCGAATCCTCCTTTCGCAGGAGGATCAGGTCATCTGGACGGCGCTCCTCTTCGCCAGACCTGCCTTGTGACCCCTCCCACAGGCAGACGGGACCCCGTCCGCCTCCTCGTGCTTTGAAAGCGCGCTCGAAAATGTGGCTCTCGACAGAATATCACCTTTCGAGTGACAGGAACGCCTGCAAAGTGCCTGCTGGCAGGCTACAAGTGCGGCGCTGGTCAGAAATCTCATCTCCTGGATGACAGGAACGTCTGCGAGAAGTCCGAAGGCGGGCGACAAACTATTCTGGACAGGAATCTCACGCGCCACAAGCGACTCCCAGCCTCTCCAAGCCACACCAGACACGCTTCCGAAATCAAGCATGCCTCGCGGGCCCAGAGTGGGGCTCCCTCCATTCATGCAGATGCTCCACCCAGGGGCCTGTGACGTGCCTGCCCAAGGTGTCCTCAGACCGATCCTGAGGCGTCCTCTCCTTCTTCCGTGCCCCGCACGCATGGAAGGCGCTCGTCCAATGGGCATTCAGGGCACTTGCCCAGTGGGCCCTGTGAGATTTATTCCCCTGGGCTTGCTCGACACCGGTCCCCTTTCCACTCTCGCCCCGCGCTCTCCATCCCTCCCGGTTGTATGAAAGGTTCTCGTCCAATGGGCGCCAAGATCAACTGCCGAGCGCCACTTTGACTTCCACACCCCGGGGTATCACACAGGCTCACTCCGACCGCACCCACCCGAGCGGGCCTCTCCTTCCCTATCTCCGCCTCAGTCATGATCGCTGGTCCAATGGGAGTCCACGAACGATCCAGGTCGTGCGACCGCCCCTCAGTCCTCCCGCCCCCGCGCGTTCGAGACGTATGCGCCATGAGCCATACTGAAATCGAGTCGGGCTCGTTTTGGAGCTCCCATCGCCCCTCCCCCCCCCCCCGCCCCCCACCCCCGCCCTTGTGGCGTGTCGGTCCAGGAGGCACTCCTGTGGTATAAAACTCGATCCTCTCAGACACGTGTCAATATCCCTCGGGGGAAAGGGACAGGTAACACAGAAAGGGGAACTACGAGAATGGTGTGCCTGTTGCCTCACGTGCCTGCTCGCAGAGCAAACAGATACGCACGGTAGTGCACACGGGAAAGAGGGAAGCAAACGCGCAGTTGTCTTTTTCCTGAGGGCGCGGGCCAAGGGCGCCTCGCTGTCCCTCTTAACGTGCATCTGGGGGAGCCTCGGCACGTTGGCCAGGTAGCCCCCCCCATACCCCCGAGTGGCCCCGACCCGAGTCTAACCTCGTCCGGTCGGGGGCCACTATCACTACTAATTCTATTCCCACTCACTAGTCTCACACTCAAGTTCTCTCAAATCAAGTCCCTCACAAGTATGCAAAAACCCATCAGAAATCCCTCTCTCACGTGTGGATAGCGTAGTCCACCGCATCCCAGTGCCGGGCACGGGCCACGGCCGCCAACCATCACCACACGGCGGGCGTGTTCTGGCACCTGGTGCCCTCTGGTTGTAGTCCCGGGTCGGCGCCAAGTCGGGGCCAGGGATGCTACATAGCTCCCGCCCTTGTCCGGCACGTCCTCGGGCCGAACCAGGTGCCACCGTGCACAGCCTCGAGCACGTCCACACCGGCGCAGAGGTCGAGCGTCTTCACCCCGGTCACGATCACCTGCTCTGATTCTGTCCCCCCCCCCTTTCTCCTTCACCTTGGCCCTATCGTTCCCCCGGAGTCTGGACGTCATGTCCAGTTCCAAGATCCAATCTGGGCCCGTGGTTCCGGCGGCGAGTGTTGCGGAGGAGAACTCGGGTAGTCGCGCCCCTCTCCTGCCTCCGGTTCCTCGGGTGTCGGTGTCGGCGCCGGTTGCCACGGCGTGGACGGATCAGGTTCCCCCGGCTTCTGCGTTGCACCCGGTCGAGATCCCCCCGGTGGGTCTCCCGGAGATGCTTCTTGGGCAGGATCCTCTGACGGGCCGGCGCTACTTCACGGTGGTCGGCAACGCCAGCGCGGCCCAGTGCCAACAGGACTGCTTGGACATCTGGCGCAAGAAACTCCAGCGCGGAGTCTTGACCGAGATGGACAAGACTCGTCTTCATACGGCGGACCAGATGCGCCTGGCACAAGACCGCTCCCAGAGCTTCTCGGGTTCCTCTTGGGTTGCTCGTCTGGAGGATCTCCCCTTCGCGCTGGTGCTGGATCTACCCTTGACCGAGCGTCGCGTGTCCGCGTCCGTTCTCCGGTGGCCAGAGGAGGAAGGGTACGTCCACCGAGCGCTTAAGGTCTGGGACGAGGCGCTCAAGGGGTCGGGGAGCCTGAGCTGCGATCCCCGTCCGAGCATGGTCGCTCTGGAGCCGCCTTTCTTGACCCGGAAATACTCCAAGTTGTCGCCGGCACGGGCGCAAGGTGAGCGACGCGGGCGTCAGCGTGACTTCATCGTGAGCTGCAACCATCAGGAGTTCTGGAAGCTGGACAAGGCTAACCGGGCGGCGTACTACCCCAAGGTCATCCCGCAGCAGCAGGAGATCGAGATCCCGGTCGGGTTTGCTCCATCCAGCATCCCCTTCACCTGGTACTTCTTGGACGCCTTGACTCAGGCGGCGATCAAGGGCTTCTTCCACTCGATCCCGTACATGATGGACACCTCCGAGATGACGGTCTTGGCGGCCAACCACTGGCTCCACGAGGTCTTGGTGTCCAACCGGGATTGGTCTCTCCCCGACCTCCTGATGGTCTGGATTGTCGACAAGTTGACCGTCGACTTCCTGTGCAGCCAGGACGAGGAGTACACGGAGCTCTTCCAGGCGATGATTGACTTCCGGCGTCGGCTGCCGGTGCATGACCGGAGCTTCTTGAACGCGATCGCCGACCAGAACAGCCCGCGTCGGGATGGCTCAGGTTGGGTGCAGGTGGTCTACCAGTCTTCTCCGGCCAAGGTGCAACTGGCGACACCGCTTCCGGCGTGGCCGCAGCTAGGCAGCATTCCTGCTCCGGTCGCCCTCGATCTTCTGCCAACTGGGCTGCCGGTGCAAGAGTCGGGATGGGCCGCGGCGGTCGGTCGGGCGTCTGCGGCGGTTCCGCTTGCTCCTGTTGCACCTGTCGTCCCTGTGGCTTCGCCTGGACCGTCGCCGGCGCGTTTGCGTTCCGGTCCGTCTGTGCCGGTGCTTCAAGCTCCTCCGGCACCGCGCTTGTCCGCAGCGAGTCTGGGGGTGGCCGTGCGGTCGCCGACTACTCCGGCCGTTCTGCCTCGGGCGCCTTCTTCAAACGTCGGCGGCCCTGTGCCTCCGCTGGAGTTGGGGACTCCGATTTCTGGGGCTGTTGTGGACCGTCCGGTAGTGGCATCCTCGGGGCGGTTCGAGATCCCGGCGCCGACTTTGCGCCTTACCCGATTCCGGGTGCCTGACTGGTACCTGAACCAAGGTGGCCCGACATGCGACCAGTACGACGTCGGTATGATTGACGACCAGCTGGGTCGTCTTCCGGTGCAGGTTGAAGGCGTCTGGTCTTCTCTGGTGCTGGGTACTTACGCCAGCGTCTTGAACAACGTGGTTGACCGGGTGTTTGCTTGCGCGGACAGCGGCCAGATGTCGGACAGCCCGGTGGTTGGCGAACTTCTGGCGACTTCGACGCGGCATGGCTTGGCCCAGCAGTGGTCAGAGACCCTCACTGGCTTCCAGGGGCGCCGACAGGTATACCTGGATGAGCGGAAGCGCCCGGCAACTACCGGTACTACTCCGATGGCGTCACACCTGGATGCGCCGCGCCCACCGCACTACGTCATCCCGCCTTCCTCCGGTTCCCGTCGTGCCGCGGAGGCAGGGCTGGAGGACGCTCCCGCGGCACAGCGTCCGCGCCGGGAGTAGTACTTGGAGGCAAGGAGGGTGAGAGTCTTGGGAGAAGGGAGGAGGGAAGAGGCGGAGAGAAGGGTTGCTCGAGCGGGTGCTTGTTTTCCGTGATTGTTCCATGCTTGCATTGCGTGTTTTCCTTGATATACCCGTTCCCTTCTTCTCAATCCTCTTGTTCCGCATCCGTTGCGGGTGAGCTCGGCTCGTCCTGAGGGTCTTGATCGTTCCCGTCCTCCTGGTCCTCCTCCGAGTCCGACTCCAGGATCTTGCCGGCTCTGGCCACCGGAGTGCCCTCAAGTCATTCCGTCGCGTGTAGGCGCAGACGTCCGCGATGGGTAACCGGATTGAGGGTTCCCAGGTATCATCTGCCGGGTTAAAACCGAACCAGCGTACTCGCAGGTACAAGCGCCCGTCTCTCCAGGCGTGGTCGACAAACTTGACGTAGACATATTCCCGGCCTTCTTCTTGGGATAGCCAGGGTACTGCGGCCCGCTTGCGCCGGGTCAAGTCCCGTTTGCTTGGCGGTGGAGCTCGGGTGACATGGTCGCTGCTCACCCGGTACGGGGAGCCATCCACGTCTAGAAGGAAGGTCCAGCCATCCGTATTCAGGATCTCATAAGGTCCATCCGTCTTAGAGTCCAGCTTCCCCCGGGTCCTGCTATGGTTGTCCACAAAAACCCAGTCGCCACCACCCAGTTCCTTGTTCTTTTCCCGGACTCCCTTGTCATAGTCCCGCTTGTATCGCTCCTGGGTCTTTGAGATTGACTCCTTGACTGTTGGGAGCAGGAGCTTCAGTTGTTCCAGGAACTCATCCTTGGCCTTGGGACCTGACTTCAGTGCAGGCTGGAGACCGTCTCGTATTCTTTCCAGGGAGAAGTTGGTCAGCCGGCTCGGGGTGACAAAGTCGAGTGGAGCGACCCCCGTTGTCCGGTGAACTCGGGAGTTGTAGGCTAGAGTGAGGACAGCCAGGAGCTCGTCCCAGTCTTCTTGGTGCTCCTCCACGTAGTGCCGAAGCATATCCACTAGGGTCCGGTTGAATCGTTCCACCTGGCCGTTCGTTTGCGGGTGGTACGTCGTGGTGAACAAGTTCTTGATACCCATCAGGTCACAGACTCCTTGGAAGAACAGGGATGCAAACTGGGGGCCATTGTCTGTTAAGACGGAGTCTGGAGGGCCGTAGGCAGCTATCCAGTACTCGCAGAAGGCTGACGTGACATCCAGAGCCGTAATGGTCCTCAGCGGGATCGCTCGAGTGAACTTGGAGAACCGGTCACAAATGATGAGCAGGTATATGTTGCCGCTGGATGTTTCAGGTAGGGGCCCCAGGGTGTCCATGCTTAAGCTTGCAAAAGGCTCCGCCGCAGGGAATAGGCGTAGCTTAGAAGTCTTCTTCCTCTGGGACAACCGGTTCCTTGCACAAGAAACACAAGCCTCCAGGTGCTTATGGACGTCACTGGCCATGGTTTCCCAGTAGTAATGTCGTCGCATTGAAGCATACATCCGATTGATGCCAGGATGTCCGACCTGGGGAGACGAGTGCTCCAGGCGTAGGATGCCAGCTCGTAGACTTCGGGGTACGTAGACTGGAGTTGCCCCATCGAAGGGTGACACCCGTACCAGGAGTCCATCTGTAGACTCGGAGAAACGACTGTTCCGGTTCAGGTCCATTTGGTGGCGAAGCTCCAAGCATTGAGGATCCGTCAGTTGTGCTTTCAGCATCCGGTGAATGGTCACCGGTTGATGAGCTTCAGGTGTCTCATGCAGGGGAGCATGCCAGCCACGTCCAACATTCGGGAGGATGAAGCAAGGTATTTCCTCCGGAATAGGACCGGTGTCGGCTGCAGGAGTCTCCAGCCGGGACATGGTGTCGGCGCAGTGGTGCTCCCTCCCTGCTCCGGTGCACACCTTGTACTTGAACTCCGAAAGGCATAAGCGCCACCGGGCGACTCTTCCTTGGCTGCTGTCCATGCATAGCAGCCACCTTAGGCTGGCGTGATCCGTCCGGATGAGGAACTCTTGTCCTTCAAGATATGGGCGTAACAGGAAGCAAGCCAAGACGACCGCCAAGCACTCGCGCTCCGTTGCGGAATAACTCTTCTCGGCTGGAGTCAGGACGCGACTGTAGTAGCCTATCGGGAGGAAGTGCCCATCAGGTTGCTGCTGGAGTAGTGAGCACCCCACCTGGACGCCACAGGCATCAGTCTCCAGAACAAACTGACCCTCCCGCATGGGTAACGCCGGTACTGGAGTGGTGGTCAGGCACTTCTTGAGCTCTTCGAAGACCGCGGTCTGCTTCTCGTCGAACACCGGGAGTTGTGCGGGAAGCTTCTTGCTGGTGAGCTTGGTCAATGGCCGGGCAATCAGAGCATAGTCCCGTACGAACCGGCGGTAGACGTTGCACATACCCAGGAAGCTCTTGAGTTCCGTCTGGGTTTTAGGTTGCCGTGCATGCCGGAGGGCCTTGATGCTCTTCTCATTGACTCGGAGCTCCCCCGGACTCAGCACGTGCCCCAGGTACTCCACCTCAGTCTCAAACAGGTGGCACTTCTCGGCCTTGAGGGTAACTCCAGCCTTGGACTGGAGGGCCAGGACCTCTCGAAGGTGCTCCAGGTGTTCCGCTGGGGTCTTGGAGAAAACAATAATGTCGTCCAGGTAGACCAAACATGTCCTCCACCTTAGCCCCGACAGGACGATGTCGATGGCTCTTTGGAAGGTGGCCGGAGCATTGGTGAGACCAAAAGGAAGACGCTTGCACCGGAATAGTCCCAGGTGGCACGTGAAGGTGGTCTTGTCCTTGTCGTCGCCAGCCAGAGGGATCTGCCAGTAACCAGCATTACAATCCAGCGTCGAGAAGAGGTGTAGCAATATGGTTGGCCGTAATGTGACCCTAAGATTAGGGGGGCTACTTCTAATCCTTGGCTTTCAATTTAAGAGTCCGTACTGGTCACGGTATCTATAAGTTACGTATGACCAGAGGGACTTGCATCTTGGGGTGGAGGGTAGTTGGTAGTGCCTCCGAGGGTTTATAACGAGGGGGCCGGCGGCGAATCCACCACCGGCCAAGGCAGAACAACAAACCCTTCCCATTTGGGCTCCCATCTTGGTCCCGTGGCGTGCGCTCCAAGGACAGCAACCCCTTTCGTTTCTCGCTGGTTATTTCCTTCTTGGGCGCCTGCGTGAGGGGGTAGGTAGTAGTAGGCCAGAATGCACGGACACCTTGAGGATTGGGCTGGCTCCCAATCCTCTCCCCCCCCCCTTTTGCCAGCGCCTCGTCCTGGCCCCGAAATGCTCCAATATTTCGGGCCAGCTGTCTCGAGACAGCCCCGCCGCCGGCGCTGCGCGTCGGCGGCAAGGGGGGACGACGGCGGAGTCAAGAGCAGGCGTTGCCGCGCCGCTCCCACCCCGCCGACTCGCTCGGCACGTCCGCTGTTTTTCGCTGTTGCGAAAAACAGCGTCTGCCGATCCGTCGGCGGGCTGACGAACTGAGCCACGCTCATGGCGCCGGTCACGGCGCTGGACTCCCTGCGGAACACGGCCTCTGCGGCATCTTGTCCAGCCGTGCCGGCTTCCTCTTTGCGGGGGAGGTGACGGTTAAGACGGGGGTGACCTCACCCCTCCGGTTTCTTCTCTTCTGGGCTCTGTCCCTCGGTGTTCCCTGCTCCTTGGCCCCGGTGGCGCGGCCGAGGCGCCTTGCGCCAGCTGCCCCGCCTCCGACCCCCGCCCGCGGCGCTCCCGCTGGTCCCGGCGCGCAGCCGCCCCCGCCTCCCCCACCCCCTCCTCCCCCTCCCGGCGGTGGCGGCGGTGCTGGTTGTGGTGACGGCGGCGGTGGAGGCGGCGGCGGCGGCGGCGCCGACAACCCAGACGACCCGGACGACTCCGACGGCGCGGACGACGACGACGTGGAGGACGACGACGACGACCTCGACAACCCCCTCTACACGGACGGCGACGACGACGACTACTCGGACGGCGGCGCCGGCGTCGCCTACGCGCCCGGATACCAGAACCCGTTTACGCCGGTGGCCGCCCGCCGTGCCCGCCGATCGCGGCCCGCCATCCACGGCTTTTTGCTGCCCCCGCGGATCGCCGGTCCGCCGATGCTCTTCGCGCCCTTTGACGTGGTCGGGGACTTGCAGTACGAGCGACTGGCCGGGAGGGTCCACGGGAAGGCGTCGGCCGAGTTGGAGTTCACCTACAACGTCTGCGCCTGGCTGCAAGCCTTGCGCAACCGGGCGCTGGTGGCCGAGCTCCAGGCGGAGCGCGACGACATCCCCGTGTCGCGTTTTGACGTGGACACCCGCGTCGCCTTGCACCAACGATTCGTGCTAACGTCTGCGCGCTACAAGGTGCTGGACCTGGCCGTCACGGACTCCGCGCAGTCGGCCACCCTTCACGCCCTCGTCACGCGCCACCACCGCCCGGACCAGTACTGTCCGGCATTTGACTTCCTTGCCACCGCCCAAGACGAGCAGCTCGTCCGGGCGGCAGCCCGCCAGCATGGCCGGCGTGCTGCCGCGGCGATCCGCGACCGGGGCGGCGGCGCGGGTGGCGGCGGCTGTGGTGGCGGGGGTGGCGGTGGGGGCGGCGGTGGGGGCGGCGGTGGAGACAAGCAAGGCGGGGGCGGGGGAGGTGACGGCGGCGGCGGCCGCAAGAAGAAGAAGAAGAAGCCGCGGCCCCGTCCGCGGGCCTAAGCCCGAGCGGGCCGGCACAGCGCGCCCGACCCCCCGCTACCCTCGGGGGTCGGACTCGCCCCTTCGCTTGCCGGGGGGCGGGGACGCCCGAAAGGCATGCAAGCGGCGCCGCCCCGACAAGAGGCGGCGCCACCTGGAGCACGCGCAGCTGGAGGCGGACGTGGCGGCGGCCGCCGCCGCGCCGTACGCCAGCTTAAGGCGCTTCGCGGCTGCGTGGGTGGTGCTGGGGGCGGCCCCCTGGGTGTTGAGGACGATTTTGTTCGGCCTCTTTATTCCCTAGATGTCGCCCCCGCCTCCCACTCGGTCGCGCGGCTACCAGATGCCCGCAGCGGAACAGGCGTGGTGCGGCGTGGAGGTACTCCGCTGGGTCACGGCGGGGAACGTGCGGCGTCTCTCGACGGCGGAAGGCGCGGGGTCACCCTGGGTCTCCCCGTCGCTTGTCGTCCACGGTGGCAAGGACCGGCTCGTCGTCGACTTGCGGTTGATCAACCGGTTCATCAGGCCGCGACCGTTCAAGTACCAGCGCCTGGCGGGCTTCCTCTCCTCGCTGGTCCCCGGCGACCACCTCGTCTCGTGGGACGTCCTGGACGCGTTTTACCACATCCGCATCCACCCCTCCCACCGCAAGTACTTCCGCTTCGTGGTGGACGGCATCTTTTACGAGACCCGCGTGCTCCCGTTCGGGATGCGGCTCTCCCCTTGGGCGTGGACCAAGGTCGTCCGGCCCGTCGTCGCGGCCCTGCGCGCGCGGGGCCACAAGTTGAACGCTTACGTGGACGACTTCGCGGCGACGGGACGGCGGGGGCACCCGTCCTTGGCGGCGGACGCTACAGCTGGGCGGCGAGAGATCCTCGCCCTGTTTCGGTCGCTCGGACTCCACGTCCACCCCACCAAGGGCGAGCGCGACGGGACCTGCAAGCTCCCGCTGCTCGGGTTTCTCGTGGACACCCGGCGCCGCCTGCTGTTGTTGCTCGCGGAGCGGCTGACCAAGCTCGTGAGCAGCGCCAAGAGCCTGCTGTCCGCCGCATGCCGCGACGGCCGCCGAGTGAGCCACCGCGTTCTCCAACGGTTCACGGGCACGGCCGTATCGTGCTCGCTGGCCATCCCCTCGGCGCGCTTCTTCCTCCACAATCTTTACAACGCGCAAGGGGAACTGGACCGCGCCGGGCCGTCAGACGGCCTGCTGGCGGTTCGTGCGTGCGGTCCGGCGCGCCGACGCACCGGGTGCGCCCGCCTGACGCACGGCGCGCTAGACGACCTGCGCTGGTTCTCTGGCCCCGCGACGGAACCCGGCGTCGGCCGGGCGTTGTGGCAGCCGGACGCGGGCGTCCTCACGACGGACGCGTCCCCGTACGGGTGGGGCGGCCACCTCGGCCGCCTACTGCCGGCTGCTGGTTTTTTCACCCTGGCGGAGCGAGAGCAGCACATCAGCCTGAAGGAGGTCGCGGCGGTGCGCCTTTGCCTGCAGTCCTTCGGCCGCGGCTTGCTGCATCCGGGCGGGCTGCTACGGGTGATGGTGGACAACCGGGTCGCGATGCACGTCATCAACGGCTTCACGAGTCGGTCACCCGCCCTCATCGCCGAGCTGCGGCGCCTTCACGTGGTGGTGGAGTCTCTAGGCCTCTCCCTCAAGGCGTCGTGGCTCCCCTCCGTCGCCAACGTCTGGGCGGACACTCTGTCGCGGATGCGCGACCGTGCCGACTACCGTATGTGCGACGCGATCAGCACGCGGCTGGACCAGCTGTGGGGGGGGCCGCCTATCGACATGTTTGCATCCGCCGTCAACACCCGCTGCACTGGCTTCTTCTATCGGATGCGGACGCCTGGCTGCGAGGGCGTGGACGCCTTCTCGGCCCACTGGGGCGGCGAGGACAACTGTTGGATCTTCCCCCCGTTCTCGGACGCCCGACGAGTCGTCGACAAGATCATCGCCGACGGCGCGACGGCGACGGTCATCCTGCCGGTGTGGCAGGCGCAAGACTGGTGGGGCAACGCGGTGGCGGCGGCGCAGCAGGAGTACATCCTCCCGTACGAGAACAACGTCCTCATCGCGGGCAACGAGCGCGCGCCATCCCAGCGGCGCAAGTGGCACATCGCCGCCTTCCGCTTCGTCAACGGTGGTCGGTCGGCGGCAGCGAGGCGCCAGGCGAGCCTCGCCACGCGATTGGCGGCGCGTCAAGCGCCTCGGCGCGACCTGCCAGCGGCGCTGGTAGCCGGCCCAATGGCCCGCCGCCTGGCGCCGGCTGGCGGCGCCTCCACCGCGGACTGGTGGCCCGTGCCGGCGCCGGCCGCAGCGCTGATGCCGCTGCCGCAGCCTTCCTCCGCGGCTTTTCAGTGGGCGACCGCACGGCCGCGACGTACGCCGCCAACTGGGCGGCCTTCTCCCGCTATTGCATGCGGCGGGGGCGGTGCGCCTTGCCCGCCAACACCAACACTGTCGTCAACTTCGTCGGCTGGCAGAGGCGGCGGGGGTCGGTCAAGGCCGCGAGCCTGAAGCCCATGCTGGCGGCGGTGCGCAAGGCGCTCCTGGCAGCCGGCTACGCCAACCCGTGCGACGACACACGGGTGCGCGAGGCCAAGGCAGGCTTTCGACGGGCGGACTTGCAGTTCCGTCCGTCCTGTGAGCGCGTACGCGCGCCGCATCCTGCCCGCCTGGCATGGACTCTGGCCCGCCGGGCGCTTGACGCCCCCGCGGCGCGTCGCCGGCGACTGATAGCATTCGTGTGCCAGTTTTGGTGGATGCGGCGATCCAGCGACGTGGCCCGCCTCGCGGTGGGGGAGGTGGAGGCCCGGTTGGACGGCTCGACGCACTACGTCGTGCCGCGGCACAAGACCGAGGCCGCGCGTGGGCTCCTGGCGCGATCTCTCCCCCCTCCCCGACCAGAGGACGCTCGCCCTGACGGCGAGCCAGACCTGCCCCACTTCCTCCTCCAACGCCTACTCGGCGACCTCGCCCATCTTCCTGTCTCCGCCCGTCTCTTCACGACGTGCAGGGCGCAGGTGGCCGCCAAGCTGTTCTCGGCGTGGCTGTTGGAGGAGTTGCGGCTGATGGGCATCGTCGCGCCGGTGGGCACCTTCTACGCATCCCACTCGCTCAAGAGCGGCGGCGCCACGGCGGCCAATGCCGCGGGGGTGCCGCGGGGAGCCATCGCTGAGCTGTCCGCAACGACCGAGCGGACGCTGGCAGCAAGTTACATCTCGGCTTTGGCCCCCCCCACCGACTATGATCGGTTTTTTTTCGGACGGCTGCTCCCGCCCTCGGTGTGAGCACCCGCCCGTACTCCATCTGATGGGCTCGCGGTTTTCCTCTCTCTGTAACCCCATTCGTTTCTCGCTGGTTATTTCCTTCTTGGGCGCCTGCGTGAGGGGGTAGGTAGTAGTAGGCCAGAATGCACAGACACCTTGAGGATTGGGCTGGCTCCCAATCCTCTCCCCCCCCCCTTTTGCCAGCGCCTCGTCCTGGCCCCGAAATGCTCCAATATTTCGGGCCAGCTGTCTCAAGAGAGCCCCGCCGCCGGCACTGCGCGTCGGCGGCAAGGGGGGGACGACGGCGGGGTCAAGAGCAGGCGTTGCCGCGCCGCTCCCACCCCGCCGACTCGCTCAGCACGTCCGCTGTCTTTCGCTCCCACCCGCCACCCTGGGTACAGAGCGCTCCCGGAGCACATCCTTCGTTTTTTGGACGGCTTATCTGTCTGAGAATCCTTGTCCATGACATCTCTTTAAGTGTTTTCTAGTGGCTCTACGAATAAATTTTGATCGTCTTCTTGGCTCGCGGTTTTCCTCTCTCTGTATCCTTGGCCTCCCGGTGACGTTGGTGCCGATCCCCCTCGGTGAGTGTTCCCTGAGAGTGGACGTGCGACGGATTCCTATTGTGCTACTTTGGTGGAGCAGCAGGGGACGGGTTTTCGTCACCCGTGTGGTGACGCCGTCTTCGGCCCTGGCACACGGATAGGGATCCGGTCCTTTTCTTGTACTCGTGGTGTTGCGACCTGATCGATTGTGTTGAGTTTTTACCTTTGACTGTGATCTACTGTTACTCTCCCCAATCTACCCCCTCGCTCTCTTATTCGTGGTGATTGTTACGTCGGTTGACTGATTGTGACTATGTCTACCCAAGAGACGGAGAACGTTCAAGATGACGGATCGGCGTCGACGCCGACTCCGGAGGTAACTACGGGAACCGGGATCGGGAACCCGATCGACAACATTGAGACGCCAGTGCCTTCAGGTGCCGGATCGACGTTTGGCACGGCTCGGACGGCAGGAGGCGGGGGCCCGCCTCAACTGTCATCGACCGACCTCACTCCGCCGCCTCCTTCACCAGGGGATTCCCTGATGGCATCATTAGCCCGCATCGAGGCCCGGTTTTCCGGACTCGACGCTCGTCAAGAGCGGACGGAGGACGCAATGGCAGTGTTGATGTCAACACGCCACACGACGGGACCCCGTCGTGTTCCTCCCACACCGGTACGGTTTGAACCGGCCGGACTACTTTCGGAGTCCACCGGGGTCGACCCCGGCGCAGCAATACCCGGATAGCCCCCGGACACAATGGGGTATGGGTCCGACTCGTCGGCAGAGTTGGAACGGAGTCACACGGAGCGCTACGCTCGGAGCACCCGAAGCGGACTCCGCGGACACGACCCGGCGGATACTTACGCCGGTGGAGAGTCGGTTATTGGGGGAGGGGGTACCCTCTCACAGTATCCCCACGACGAAGGAGGCCAGGCAACTCGGGTTCCCGAGGCGCCGGCGCCCGAAGTACCATCTTCAGTGGTGGAAGCCATGACGGCGCAGGTACCTGCGAGCCTACTGAAGCGGATGGAGTCCGATGAGTTTGCTCATCAACTGGCTAAGCGACTGGATATCCAGGACGCTGACACGGAGATCGTCAACGAGGTCTTCCGGTCGGTTCTTACTCCGGAACGTTATCGTTTGGAGGACCGCTCTACCACCGTATCGGAATCGATGCGTAATACGTCGCATCGGGCGATCCGCTCTATGCAGACCCTTATGAAGGGAGTCCCTATGTTCGGGGGGCCGATCGGACGCCCGTTGGCAGTCATCTGCTTCTTGACTAGCTTCGAGGCAGCCGCGGACAAGGCCCTCGTTAACGAGTGGCTGGCCCTGGAGATCCTCCCGTTCTTTGTTGATGAACGGGTGCGAGGCATCCTTCGCCAGGCATCCCCGATGCCGGGAATGAGGGTTGCGGCCACCCCCATGGATTACCGTGGGATTCTCAAGGAGCTGCTGAGCAGTTACCTCAGTGAGGACAAGTGCGAAGACCACTACCGGGCCCTGCGCACTGCCACCGCCCAGAGCTGGGAGGATGAGGAGATGTTCGGACGACGGATTCAAGAGCTCGACTACTAGCTGGGAAAGCACCTCGGCGAAGGGGAGATACGGGCCATCCTGTTCACAGGAGTACCCAACTACGTGCGGATATCCGCACAGGGCGCCAACACGGCACGGACGAACTTCAGTCGACTGATGCAACTGTGCAAGTCCCTGGGGGACGCCTACCGGGTGCTTCACCCGGAGTCCGCTCTTGCCTCAATGCCCAAGGGTGAGGGAAGCAAGCTCAATCTTACCCCGGTACCGAGGTAAGACAAGATGGAACGGAAGGCCGCACCGGTACTGGTGGCTACCGAGTACGCCCCCACGGGCGAGGAGGAACCACTGGTTGACCAGCAGGGCCACCTGCTGTTACCGGCTACGCCGGTGATTGATGAGCAAGGTAAGGTAGCGTACATTGCTCCGGCGGGGACTCAGTTCCAGGTCAGCGAGGGCACGGGACGTCGCGTCCCGTACGTACGGACTACGGGGTACTCCCCGGTGACGGGTAACCCTCACCAACCCTTGCCAATATGGGCGGTGCGCACGGAGGCACCTCCGCAGATTGCGGGCCGACCCAACCGGTTGGGGGAGTCCATGTTCCGGTTGACCCAAGGACCCAAGGCCTACCAGGGAGCAGGCACTCGGGCGCCAGAGGGAGGCAACCGCAGCTACGGGGCTACACGGATGCGAACTCAAGGGGGGACCGGCACGTCCGGATGTATGTTGTGTGGGGATCCCCAGCACTGGGTGTCTTCCTGCCCACTCATCCCCGAGGAGTCTCGGCGGGCAGCGGCGCAACGCAAGGCATCCACCGGGGGGTATCCCGCTAGAGCACCCGGACCCGCACCGGGTAGGCAGCCAGCTCCAGGTGGAGTACTGGCCGTCGAGGAGGCACCTCCTCAGCCGGATGTCCCGGCGGACAGCACCCTACCAAGGGCGGGAAACGAGTAAGAGGAAGGATGAACGGGGGGCGCTGGGGTAACCCAAGCAAGCCACCCCGGAGTACCGCGGGGAAAGCCCCACGGCGAGCGCGTTTGAGCCGGCGCCGCATCAATCCCCGGGTACACATTCCGGCCCCGACGACACGGAGTCAGGGGAATGATGAGAATCCCCCGATAACGGGAGGCGAGGACGGGCTGCTTCGTCACGTTGAACCAGCCAAGGGCCCTGTCCAGGATGCCCGAGGAACACCGGATATCGGTGCAGGACATGTGCTGTTTACCTTGGAGAACTTTCAGGTATCAGCCACACTGGGGGTTGACCCCCAGTCGACCCAATCATATTTCCCTGTACTGGATACAGGGGCTGGACCTAACTTGATCCGGAAGGATACCCTCCCGGACAAGTGGCTCCCGCGAGTCCGAGTTGCTCGGGGACCCACGATCAAGGATGCGAATGGTCGTCTCATTCGTACGACCGCAGCGATGTCGCTGCAGGTCACCATCGGGGAGCTCACTACGGAAGTTGACTTCCTGGTGTGTGAGACCCTATCGGTGCCCTGCATATTGGGATGCACCTTCATCAACGTTCACGTGGATGCAATCCGGCCAGGCCGGAGGACCGCCGAGCTTCAAGAAGCCGACGGGACGAAGCGAGGACATACAGCTATTGATCCCCTCGGTTTTGCATCGATTATCGACGCCTCAACTTGGTTACCAAGAAAGACTCATACCCTTTACCAAGGATGGATGAATGCATCGACTCCCTGGGGGAAGCTACGGTGTTTACCACAATCGACTGCAATGCCGGATACTGGCAGATCCCAGTGGCGGATGAGGATATCCCCAAGACGGCGTTCGTCTGTCACAGTGGAGTGTACGAGTTCCTAAGGATGCCCTTCGGATTGTCCAACGCCCCCGCTACATTCCAGCGGGCTATCGACATTATACTGTCGGGGGTGAAGGGGCGTAACTGCGTAGTGTACCTCGACGACGTCATCGTCTTCTCGCGTAACATGGATGACCATGTGCAACATGTTGACGAGGTACTCACCCTCTTGAGGGACGCCGGGGTAACCCTGCGTCTGAAGAAGTGCGCCTTCTTCCAACAGACAGTCGAGTATCTGGGCCACCAGATAACCCCTGGTAAACTAAGGGTACTAGAAGCCAATACCCGGGCACTCCGGGATGCCCGGTTCCCTAACAACCAGACGCAGCTCAAGAGCTTCCTGGGAATGTGCAACGTATACCGACGGTTCGTCAAGGACTTCGCTCGGATAGCTAAACCGTTGACGGTTCTTACGAGCAGTACCTTGCCCAAGGTACTCCAACCCCCTTCACCTAGCGAAGAGGAGGCATTCGAGTCGCTGAAGCGAGCCCTACTATCCCCACCCGTCCTTGCGTTACCGCACAGACGGGGTACCTTCGTCATCGATGTCGGTGCGTGCGATACCCAGGTGGGATGCACCCTGTTACAGGGGGAGACGTTGATCGGTTCCGATAACGTTATCCCGGACCTACGTCCGGTAGGGTACTTCAGCCGGACACTCAACCCGGCTGGACGTAACTATAGTGCCACCGAGCGGGAGTGCCTCGGGGTTATATGGGCAGTGCAACTGCTCCGCGCATACCTGGAGGGCTCTAGGTTCATCGTGAGGTCCGACCACGAACCCCTACGATGGCTCCTCAACCTTGGTGACAAGAATTCCGATAGCCATGGGAGGCTAGCCCGATGGAGGCTGAAGATGGCCGAGCACGACGACCGCACCGTGTATAAGGCTGGGTCAACCCACCGCCTCGGAGACGCGCTGTCTCGACTCGACACCCCGAGCGGGGATACCCGCCCGGTGGACGAGGACATCCCGGTGGTACCGGTCTGCATGGTGGGCAACGCCACCCAAGGTGTGGTTGACCATACCATGGCACACCGAGCATGCCCACTGACTCTCGCGGACTTCCGCGTGGCACAAGCCAATGACGACGACTGTAGACGCCATCGCGCTAACCTCCGGGCCGGTACGGCCGGCATCTTCTTCGAGAATGAAGACGGACTCATATACCGGCGGGCACCCGCCGACGGACGACATCAAGTCGTGGTTCCCGTGTCCTTACGGCAAGCCGTCATGGAACGAGAACACGAGAACCCTACAGCCGGACACCCGGGGGGTTCACGTATGTTCGCAGCAGTGCGAAGGTTCTTCTACTGGCCAGCAATGGCCGTCGACGTGGTCGACCACGTAAGGGGATGCCACCCCTGTGCACGTAACCGCATGAGTCTACATAGGCAGGCGTCTGCCATGAAACTGTTCCCACCTGATGGGCCCAACGAGCAGGTCGCTATCAACATACTCGGGCCACTTCCGGTAACGGAAGAAGGGAACAGGTACATCCTGGTCATGTCTGACCGGTTCACTAAGCTGTCAAGAGCGGCAGCCATCCCGAATGATACGGCATATACCATCATGAACGCAGTGGTTGACCACTGGATCAGTGCATACGGAGTCATGAAGCAACTCCTCTCCGACAACGGAGCAAACCTTACGTCAGCATTCTGCACTAAGGTCTTGGGCATGTTCGGTATCGAACCCCGTCGGGCATCCGACTACCACCCGCAGTCCAACGGGCAAGTGGAGCGGTTCAACCGCACCATCGTCAAGATGCTCCAATGCTACGTGGCCGAGCACACAAACACTTGGGACAGGCTTCTATCCGTACTCACCCTGGCATACAATGCCAGGCTACATCGGAGCACAAACATCGCCCCACTTGAGTGGGTCATGCCACTAGGGGTCGGTAACCTGACGCTGCCACCAGGCAGGTGCACTCGGTATGATACACCGAAAGGCCGACCGGCCGAACGCATCCACCTAGCTTGGTTGGCAAAGCTATCGTGGATGATACCCAAGCTCAAGGGTGCCCTTGACAGAACACAACTTCGATACAAGAAGAACTTTGACGCCCGGTTACGGGTGCGCAACGCAACCCTGGTAAAAGGTGACTGGGTCTACATCAGACACCAGAAGTCCCGAGGGAACAAGCTTATGCAACCGGTCAAGGGACCGTACCAGATCTCACACAGAGATGATCACTCTGTCATACTGCACTCCAATGCGGAGATACAACGCATCAACCTCAACGATGTGACACCTGCTCCGAAGCCGGAACAGCCTCAGCCGGTACCGGCTGGGTTGCTACATGAAGCTCTTACAACCCACCGGTCAGATGACCCGGTGGGACCGGATGGGATTCCATACCAAGTAGAGAGCGTGGTCGGACACACCGACCCGGACCTACCAGGACCCTGGTACGTCAAGGTTATGTGGGTCGGATACGACTCACCCACCTGGGAACAGGCGGCGAATATACCCCGCCAACTCCTCATGCCTTACATGAGGCGACGACGCCTACTGTAACAACCCAACCGACACCGACTTCGGCTGGTGGGGGGTGAGGCTTATACCTACTGAGTAGGGTGTCACATGGACTCGGCAAGACTTAGGTTCACTAAGTTGGAGCGGACTTAGGCAAACTAAGTAAGCTACTGACTTTTACAAGTTTACTTGAAGGAGATGACTAACTCCGATAATCTCAAAGCAACCTAAGGCTTACACCAAGGTAAACCTTCAGCCAGGAGGCAAGTGACGGACCAAGAAGGTTGACCCTCATGAGTATTAACCAACCAGGATGGGTTGGGGGAGTTGGAAAAGAACCGAGGCAAGCCACGACCAAGTCAAACGGGGTACTCCCCAATGGCAGGCATTAGTATCATGCAAACGCCCCGGCGGGGGATGAGTTCATACTCACTACTACTCGGCCACCATAAGGGTTACCGGGGCCCTCTCCCTCACAAACAATAGCACTCCTCAGTGGGTAGACCCACTGCCCGAGGGAGGCCACTCACGCGTAAGCGCGTATACCACCGTGCTCCACCGGTCGGCAATCTCACGACGGTGAATCACCCGAGTTACCTCGGTACATAGCTGGACGAGGGTGCTACGGCCAGCCTCCACGTCCTCCAGAGCTGTCTGGAGGCGGTCAAGCACACCACCGAAGCAGCGCGCTGACCCAACCAGCGCAGCACCTGGGGGGATATCCCCCCAGCTAACGGAGAGACCCTCCCGCGTAGCGCGGGCAACAAGGGCGTCAACGCCCTCATACCAGAGACGGGGACCCCCGTCATGCATGACAGGGGCGGGAGATGACACTGGCGCAGCCAGAGGAGTCACAGGAGCCGACACGGCCACCACCGGAGCCGGTGGCGCCTGTTACGAGGCCCGGTAGGACCCCACCGAAGGGGCTCCACCGTAACCCCGGCGGGGCTCCGCCCGATGACGGGACACCTCACGCTCCCCACCCGCAGAGCCCCACTCTCGGGGACGACGGCCAACCGCCGCCGGTATCGGGTTACCGAACCACGGGGCAAGGACCTGAAGAGGGTCATGGAAAAACATGGGAATACCCAGGTAAGCAACAGCCTCGGTGGACGCCACCCCATGGCAATTGGGCTCACCCGGCTGAGTACGCCGGATATTGACTCTTGCACAGTCATGCCTCGAACCCTAGCCACCAAGTCGGACATCGACGTGGCGGGTTGACCCGCCGCCACGGCGACGCCGCCACCCAACGGGGCAACCCGGGCAGGACCAGGAAGAATCGGAGGCGCCGGGCGATGCTCCACCGGCAGATGGGCCGGCGTCGAAGGTGCACGAGGCCGAGGAGGAAGAAGAAGGGCGGGCGCCCGCCCGGAGTAGCTCCCGGAGTCCACCGCCATCGGGGAAGATAACTCTTGACCATCACGCGTCCGCGGCACCGCGGGCAGAGCATCGCCGCCACCCGGGCCCGACGAGGGTACCACGGGGGCAGCACGGGTAGACCCGCTAACAGCCGCAGCGGACACACCAACCGGGCGGGCACCCGCGCCGTCTTGACCCGCCGTACCGGCCGGGGTGCCGCCACTACCATCCGCCACGCCAGCGACACCGTCTTGAGGTAGAGCCGCGCCGGCACCGGCGACAGAAGCCATCCGGGCCGCCGGAGGAGTAGCGGTAGAGGCCACCGCTGCACGCGGTTGTCCGCCACCCGACGGAGCCGTCCTGCCGCTACACACGGACGACAACCCACCCGGCGCGCCTTCCGGGGCCACACGAACGGTCACCCGGTCGTCCTCGTCCTCCGACGAGCTCGCTCAGAAGCACTCGGCAGCGGTGGCGGAGAGGAAAACGTCGTCCACCATCACCTCTTCCCCCTCCTCAAGCAGGAGGTCGTCCTCGCCCCCGGGTACCTGGGGGTCCGACATGATAACCGGGGTAGCAGGGGCGCTCCGTGCAGAAAAGCTGAGGCCGGCTCGACCCGGTACGAGGAGCGCTCGCGTGGACAAGCCAGGGATACGCGGGCGCCCGCGCTTATAACCACACAGATCAGCACGAGCGATTCGGCAGCGCGGGACGACCCGCGCCAGCCGAGCTACGAGGGCGCTCCACCCAGGCACCTGGACCGGAGCCACGCGCCCCCCACACGGTGTAACCAGGGGGGTCACCCCCAACCGCCCGCACGCAACGCGGGCAACCCCCGCCACCCACTCAATCGTCTCACGAGAGGGGCTCCCCTACCACCGGACACCTGGTGGCGGATCCGCATGCACCACCCCTCGGAAAGGCGGGTCGTGAACAGAAACCCGCATCGGGAAATTAACGGCCCGGAAAACGGATCGTGTGTGTACCACACGAAGGGGGGCACCCCCCTCAGATAACCTCGAAAAGGGGTGTCTGTCGCGACAGGGCGCAAAGCCCCACCCGACTGGTAAACGGTCACGCGACCCACTTACATTCGGTAACCCGAATGCAACTCGACCCGAGGACGGGCCGAATCTCAGGGGGGGATATGTAGCAATATGGTTGGCCGTATTGTGACCCTAAGGTTAGGGGGGCTACTTCTAATTCTTGGCTTTCAATTTGAAAGTCCGTACTGGTCACGGTATCTATAAGTTACGTATGACCAGAGGGACTTGCATCTTGGGGTGGAGGGTAGTTAGTAGTGTCTCCGAGGGTTTATAACGAGGGGGCCGGCGGCGAATCCACCGCCGGCCAAGGCAGAACAACAAACCCCTCCGATTTGGGCTCCCATCTTGGTCCCGTGGCTTGCGCTCCAAGGACAGCAACCTTGGCTTCCCGGTGACGTTGGTGCCGATCCCCCTTGGTGAGTGTTCCCTGAGAGTGGACGTGCGACGGATTCCTATTGTGCTACAAGAGGGTGGCATCACCAAGAAAGTCGATGCAATCATCCATCCGGGGTATCGGGTATACATCCTTGACGGTCATCTCGTTAAGGCGCCTGTAGTCAACGCAGAAACGGAAGTGACCGCCAGGTTTCGGGACGACTACCACCGAATAGGCCCACTCGCCATCAGACGGCTCGATAACATCCATCTTGAGCATCTTGTTAACCTGCTTCTCAATCTCATCCCGGCGATGAGGTCCAGCCCGGTATGGTTGCAGGTGTACTGGCTTAGCTTCCGGCTTGAGTTGAATCCGGTGTAGAGTGGCGTCCATCTTACCCAGCTCTCCCGACCACAGGTGCCGATATTCCTGGAGAAGCATCTCCAGTGCCTCCTTCAAGTCGGGAGGGACATTTTCTTGTTTGACCTTCGGCATCCCGGGTGGTGCTTGTTCGGGCTTCGGAGTGGCGCTGCCAGCCTGATCTTGTCTCGGAGGTACGTCTAAGGCCGTCAAGTTGGATGCCAGCTCTCGTTGCAGGTTCAAGAGGTCCTCCTTGCTCATAGCACGGGCAGACCCCCGGTAAGGCTCTGCTGTACCGACTCGGGTGCCCTTGGCGAGGGTTATTGGCTTCCGGCTCACGTTGACGATCAGCACCGAGAATGGGGTGTGCCTTTCTACCTTCTTGTGATGTCCGTCGGCCAAGTATAACCGGTGTTTCGCCAGAAACTCCTTACGTCCGTAGATCAGGCATTGACCTGCAATCCGGGTCGTTACTTGAACCTTGGTCTCCGAGCGAGGAGGTAGAAGCACCGGTTTGAAGAGAGTCAAGGTAGAGGGTGGGAAGCGTTTTCTCTTGTTCTTGGCTACACGAACCTTGGCGTCAAGATGCTCCAGCACTGCTGACACAAACCCATGGTTGAACTGCACCTTCCCTTCTCCGGGGAGGATACTCTTGACATGCTGCTTCTGGAAGTCCCAGCCTAGGATAAGGGGGACTGATAGGGTCTTGACTACTAGAAAGGGAAAAAGCATTGGTTCATTGTTGACATAGATGGCGACGGGAAGACGGCCCAGCGGCCGTAGGGTTTGACCCGAAGCGTCGACAATATGGGTCCGGGTAGGCACTCTCCAGGCATGTCGACGCCAGCCCGGAGGTAACCGGTTCTCAGTGATGACGCTTGGTCCGGCACCCGTGTCAACCACCGGCGTAACAGCTTGGGGGAGGCTATCCCCCACACGCATACAAGCATTTATCTTGAGGTTTTCCTTACGCAGGACAAAAAAGGTCCCCTTAAGCAAACAGGGTGTCCAGGCGGATACCAGTTGAGCAGGTAACCGCCGTCCTTTTTCCCGATACGCAAGGGGAGAACGGGTAGAAGTACCCTGCCGTTGGAGGTTCGGGAAGACACTTGGGGAGAGCGCCTGTCCTACTCGTTTCCCGGGTCCGAGGATTCCTTAGAGGTTTCGGTCTCCAGGTCAAAGTCCGTAGGAGCTTCCCTTGCCAGAGCCTCGGTGATGCTCTGCAAGGTTGCCACCCGGATTGCGTGTACCTGTGCCTTGTCCATCTTGGAGGGTGCTCGCCGTTTAGCCCAGTTGACCGCCTTTGCAAACACCAGTCCTTGACGCTTGAGTTTCTCCTGGAGATCCTTGGGAATGGTCGGGCACTGGTAGGACATGTGGTCCTCCTTCTGGCACAGCCAGCAAGACCGGAACCGCTGGTTCTTGACCTGCTTGGGGGCGACTAAGGAAGGTTGCTCCTTAGAGACGAAGCCGCCCACTTGTCCCCTGACCCCACGGGTGAGGCCTCGCCAACTGCGAGTACCGGTACAGGGCTATCACCTCCCTTATACTTGTCGGGTCCGGGACGAACTCGCGACAACGGCTTGGGAGTTGATACCATGGGAGCTTGGAGGGCCTTGGCTCCCCGGAACTTGCCCTGGGTGTAGGCCATCAACTGCTGGAAGGTATGTTCTTGATGTTCCTGGTTGTAGTTTTCCGCGTCCACTTGAAAATATTCAGGAAGCCCTTCCGAGAAGATCATCTTGAGCCTGTCCTCAGGGTAAACGTTGCCACAAGCCTCGCTCATCTCCCGGACACGACGGGCGAATGCCTCTGGAGTTCCTTGTCTCTCCATGGTTGCCCGGTTCAACCTGCCGACTGCTTTACGCAGGGAGTCCGCGTCAGCGTAGTTGGACAGGAGCCAGTTGACCGCCTCCGGATAACTCCCAACGGTACGCCCGACAATGTGTCCGGCAGAGTCTGGTAGAACCTGTGCAAGCCGCTGTTCCGCTTCTCCGGTCATGAAGTTAACCAGGGGGTAGAGTGCCTTGCCCTCGGACACATCGTTGTCATTGCATGCCTTGACAAACCGGCGCAGGAAGGCAAAGATAAGCGCCGGTCTCTTCCCGGAAAACTTAGGATGTCCTCCGAAGCTCGGCTGCATTCTCCGGTTCAGGGATGCCATCTTCTTGGCCATCTTCCGGGTGTAACCTTGGTCTTGGTTCTCCAGCCGGTAGTTACCCCAATACGTGACCTTGTTCAGGGTGGCATCTGCCACTTGGTGGGCAGGGAAGTCAAACTAGACTAGCCTGCGCCGGGTGGGACCAGGAGATGCGTCCTAGTCATATCCTTCCTCAGAGCTAGAGGAACTGGTCTCGCTGGTGCTGGAGCGACGACGGCGACGGCGACGCCTCCGGCTGCTCCGGTTATTGGTCTTGGAGCTCCCCGCCCCATAGGATGCAAGGGGGGGAAATGCTTGGCCGGTCCCAGGAGTCGAGGTCTCAGGGAGACCCGTAGAACCAGTTACAGCGGTGCCTCTGGCACTGCTAGTGCCCACAGGAAGAGGTTTATACACCCAACTGTCATGTGTGGGTCCCGGAGTAAACACACCAGGGGCTATCCCTGGAGGTTGAGGAGTAGAACTGACAGGAAGAAGACGCCTGCTGCGGTTAGACTGAAACGCCGTTGACCCCGGGGTGGCTCCCACAGAAGGAACAGCCGGAGGAACGGGAGCAGGAGGTGCTTGGCCGCCGGAAGACTCCAGTCCGCTACCGGATGCCACACCCACGTGTGCTTCACGCGTAGGGAGAACGCCGGGTTGAGCACCGTCCCACGCGGTGACCAGGGATGCGTCAAGAGACGCGGGGTCTACCCCTCCCGGCACCGTCGTGCCAGGGAGGGTACCCATGTTGGTCTCTTGACAGCCACAGTCCAGTTGCCTGCGTGTCCAAAGATCGCAAGACCACAAGAGAGGGGTTGGAGAGCCAGGAATGGGGTTCCCGTGAACGGGTGCAAATAATTCCCAAACCACAGAAAAAGACAGAACAGGAACAACCCAACCGCTGCTCCCAAATGTCTCTTCTGAAACACTCCAATCCCCTGCTGCTCCACCAAATATGTGGTATAAAGCTCGATCCTCTCAGACACGTGTCAATATCCCTCGGAGGAAAGGGACAGGTAACACAGACAGGGGAACTACGAGAGTGGTATGCCTGTTGCCTCCCGTGCCTGCTCGCAGAGCAAACACATACGCACGGTAGTGCACACGGGGAAGAGGGAAGCAAACGCGCAGTTGTCTTTTTCCTGAGGGCGCGGGCCAAGGGCGCCTCGCTGTCCCTCTTAACGTGCATCTGGGGGAGCCTCGGCACGTTGGCCAGGTAGCCCCCCCCATACCCCCGAGTGGCCCCGACCCGAGTCTAACCTCGTCCGGTCGGGGGCCACTATCACTACTAATTCTATTCCCACTCACTAATCTCACACTCAAGTTCTCTCAAATCAATCCCCTCACAAGTATGCTAAAACCCATCAGAAATCCCTCTCTCACGTGTGGATAGCGTAGTCCACCGCATCCCAGTGCCGGGCACGGGCCACGGCCGCCAACCATCACCACACGGCGGGCGTGTTCTGGCACTTGGTGCCCTCTGGTTGTAGTCCCGGGTCGGCACCAAGTCGGGGCCAGGGATGCTACAACTCCACCCTCGTCTGAGAGGTTGCCTTGCGCTCGCGCGAGCCCTCTGCGCACAGAAGCCACCTGTCAAGAGTGCACTGACATCGCATTTGTGAGCAGTACCCTCCACTCTTCTTTCATTGTTGTGGTCTTCTGGTGCGCGCTCGGGTGCATTCCCGAGGCCATTCATTTATACGTGTCCGCTGCCCCGAGCACGCGCGCGGCCCCTGGGCTCGTAAAATACGTTTGGACCTCGAGCGGAGACGTCCACTGTCAGCACTTGTTTCTCGCCCCGCCCCCACGGCCACCCGCCCCGCATCGCAGACGCTTTCAGGCGGCTCGCCTCTCAGAACCCAGCTGGCGACCAGCACAACCAATGAGCAGTCAATACCACGGACACCGCCTGTCCCTCCTCCCCACGGCCGGCATACGGCAACCAAGCCCCTTCATGAGGAGCAGGTCTCGCCATGGGCCGTCAGCCAGGCCTCTTTCACTTTGTTCACGCGCTCAGCTGTCCCGCCGTCTCTGCCCCGTTTGTCCGTCTCTGTTCTCCGCACCATGCTACATCCTCAACACGCACATTGCCACTTGTGTGTTGATTCTTCCCGCGCACTCCCCACCCCCTCCCTTGTTTCGCGTGAATCTATTGTGCCTTTGACTTCGCGCCCGCATCGGTCTGTTTTTTCTGCGTGCGTAGCTGTCGTCGTGCAGGTGGCGTTCGTAAACGTGCGCCTTCGTCTCTGGGGCTAGTGGTGGGTGCGGTGGCTTTGTCGATTGTGCTGCTTTCCTCCGTGTTCCGTTTAGTGTGCTGGCTTCGCAGTTTGTGGATTTCGCCAGACGTGGTTAAAGACAATAATGCTATGTCTATGTTCTTTTCTTCTGCTCTGTGTGATCCTCTTGTCTCCGTTTTTCTCTTGCCAGCTCCGCATCTCTTATGATATCTCATTGTCGTTCTCCGTGCTGCTGCCTCGCTGCTGCTCTTTCCTCGGCGTCTTTGATTCTCCAAGTTCTCCATGTGTCCTCTTCGTCACTCTCTTCCTCTTTGTGCGATCGTTCGTTTCTTGCCCACGCTTATACCTCCGCGACAGCGTGCAAGCTTTGTCCTTGTGTCTTGACTTCTTCTCGCTGTGTGCTCTTCACTCTTTCTTCGTCTCCTTCTTGCTCATGTGTCTCACGTTCTGTCTGCGTGTCCTGCATTTTTTCGTGGCCTTTTCTCTTGCTCAGAGAGAAGGGGATCCTGACCTTTTCTTGTTTGTTGCAGGCGTATCGTTCTTTTGTAGGTAAGGTGGACGTGGAAGTGGGGCAGGCGGGGCTGGGAGGGATCTGGTACAGGAGCGGCCCCGGGGCAACCATTCCTGGACATACACTCTATGCTTTTTTTTGGAACGTACAGTATTTTCCGTGGGTGACGTAGCCACCACAGAGAGCGCCCCGCGGTCTGCTTACAGGCGCTCTCAGCGCTGTCCGTAGCATAGTGGGCGTGGTCAAGGTAGTGACCGGTCGGCCAGACACGCAGTGTGACATGACCATGGTACGCGATGGCTCTCAGGTCGCGATAAGTAGCTCTCCACAACTCCTTCTCTGGTATACTGGCGACCGTGACATGTGCGCACACCCCCTTCCAGAGGCGTCGTGGGGGAGGGTTCAGGAGTGTACTGGTCAGACGACGTATCCCCAAGTGGAAGAATGGTCTCTGTGAGAGGGTCTCATACACATCGCTCTCGAGATGCGCGTCCGCGAATGTTTATACTGGGCCCAGTTTAGACCGTTTCAGCCCAGTCCGGGGTGCTGTGTGGTACCAACCCCGAGTATCGCGCAGTTTACCCTAATAACAGTGGTACGCTTTCGCGACGATGTATCAGTAAATGAATACATTACTGAAAGGGTCTCAAAGACCGACCACTTATCCATTGTCTATTTATGTGACTTCTATTGAAAACCAAGGACAATTTAAGCATGAATCGTAGTTGTTTTGGCAGGCTTTCTCCGCGCTTGCCATGCCGGCGGCTGCGCCAACCCCTCTTCCCGTTCACTGCCATCTTCGAGAGACCTTCCGTGGAGACTGCGTGAGGGCCCTGCGAGGACGCTGAGCCTGAGCCCCCCTCCCCCCTCCAAAAGAGGCGCGGCGACACTTGCCGCAGTTCAAGACAATACTTGCCAGCCGATTCTCGTTCAGCTGCTTGTCCTTCACCAGCTTGCTTGATGGGCAACAAACGCCCCGACTCCAGGCCGCGAATTAAACTCCAACGTCGGGTCACTTGCCCTGCGGCCCAAACCAATGCTGGGTCGCGAGGCCGGTAGCCCTGAGCATCCAGCACCATCATCCGCAGACTGTGTGCCTCCCGCCGTACATCCTTCTCCAGCCACTGCCCTCGCTGACGAGTAGATCGAACCGCTACCCCCAGACTTGCTCGAACCTCGTGCGCCGGCTCCGACCTCAGCAGCTGTGCGAGAGTCCATCACACGTCGCTGGTAGAAGACATATGCAGGAGAAAGTGCGAAGGAGACCGCGCGGGGCTTTCTGGGGAAAGGTCGGGCCGGGGAGCAACCAGCTGCACTGGCTCGAAGCAGACGAAATCCACAGATTGCCACAGAGCATGCTCGGCGATGCCGTGAAGAGCAATCAGCGGCATAACCGATGGAGCGCCGCGGGTGCCATGAGAGTGACGTTTGCTTGTTGGGCTTCGCACAAGGATAAACAGAGAGTAGGAAAGAACGAACAAAGGAAAGGGAAGTCACGAAGCCCCAAAGGCCGACCATGAAGCGGCAAGATGTGCACACAGAAGCAAACTAGGTCGTTCAGAGAGGATTTTGGGAGAAGAAAAAGAGGGCAGAGCGTTAACGCGCAGGCACCAATTGGGGGCCGGCGCGAAATGGGGGACGTTGGGAGCAGTCCCCCGGTGTAGGGGTGTGCAGCACGCCCCTTTTCGCGGGGCGTGCGGGCGTGACGCGCCCTAACCACGCCTACAGCACGCCCCAGAACGCCCGATCACGCCCAACACGCCCCAGATCCTATCAAAGCAACTTCTGTCACATATTTGAGATAATGTATTTAAACTTTGCTGATAACGACTCATCGCAAAGCGGAACTGCAAGAGAAACTCCATCGAGGTGGGGTCGCCAGACACCGGGTCAGCAGACCAAGGAATTCCATTCGGCCGGTCGGCGCCTGCCCCTCAGCCGTCGATGTGGCCGCCCCTATTCAAACGAGCGGCGCACGGGCAGACACGCGTCGAAGCATGCCGTGAACCGACCGTCAGCCTACACATTGCTAAGTCTCACTGTGCATGAAGGTCTTTCCTAAATAAAATCGCGCCCCAAAGCTCACCCCGAAAGCACAAGCGTGCGGGCGTAACACGCCCTAAGACACGCAGGGCGAACCGGCCACCTCTACCGCCGCCGAAAGACACCGCTCCCCGACATCCTGGCGATGACACCCTGACCAATGGCAGTGGGGGGCAGAATGATGGGCAACGGCGCTCCGCCGGGCGTGACGACGTCCAACCGCACGTCCGGGGCGCAGGGAAGTCCCTGGAGACCCACGCTTTTCCGCACGTACAGACGGACGACGCCGCTCTCCAAGCAGTACTCGCGGTGCACAGCGCGCCGCGCGTTCAGGGCTTCCTCAGGGAGCGCCTTCACTGCAGAATGAATGCTCCACACCCGGTGTAGTGCTTCGAGGGCTTTCCCCAAGACGTGGCGCAGGGTGTTGTCCCCATTGCACAGTGCCGCGTAGTCGGCGTCGGTCAGGGTGTCCACCGAGTCTTGGCAGATGACCCATATGTGGCAGAACTGGCCCCACGCAGGGGACAGGGCGCGCCACACGGGGTCGGGAGACAGCTGGTCTGACACTTTCCTCCCTTTGGATTTGATATCGACTTTCCCGAAGTCAGGGATACTTTGCTTGACAGTAAATCCAACATGGATTTGAGGGTTTTCTGCATTTCATCGTCTTGAATTCTCGTGTGGCCCGGTGGGCAGGTGCTGGGGTGGGAGATTCTGAGTGGCGAGATTCTGAGAGGACCCTGGAGGGATAAGGGGAGGGACACCGGGGCTTGGCCTCGCTTCCCCGTCCCGACAAGGAAACTATTGGCCCGCACACCATCATCTTCGTTACTGGTGGGGGGATTGCCCCACAACAGGGATAGCGCGTGTGCGACTTGCACTTCTTCCGGTTCTACCGACACGGGACGCAGCCCTTGTGCACCGCCCCAACTTGGGTGCTGTGTGCGCCAGTGGTTTATGCCCCACAATTGAATCTTTTTCGATACGATGGACCCTTCCAGAACGACCGCAAAGCCAAGCAGGCACGACCTTAACAATGCTGCTGCGGTGGCGTTATCAGGCCGATCGCACAGTAGCAGGCTGCCGCGGAGGGAGACGATTCGGTGTAGCGCCATGGGCGCGCCGCACGGGACCTCCACCTGGAACCACCACTCGGGATGCGCCGGGCACAGGTTGGTAAGGTTGTCGTGTGACATTGACGCACACTCAGCCTGTGAGGCACACTCCAAGACCCTGTGCTTGCGGCGGAAGCAGCGCTCTAGGTAAGCGCCACTCTTCTTGTACTCGAGCGCTTCGTGGACCGCCATCGGGATGTCGCCTGTGTAGTTGACCGGGTCAAAAGAGAGCAGACGACCACCCGGCAGGTCGGCTTGGTCGCAAGCGTGCTGGATGACCATCAACTCCACCCGCTCCGACGGAGCGTGAAGAAACAGGCCGTCGATTGCTACGTCAGCCGGTACCGGCACGGACAAAGGAAAGAATGACGTGAACAGCGACCACGCGAAGAAAGCGACGTGGATCGGCAGAGTCGCCCAGCGGTCGCGAGCACGGCAGTCACGCGGGGTCGCGGTCCGCCAGGGGCGGGGAGCGGCGGGGGGGGCGGCCACCAGGGCCGCAGCGGGAGTGTTGGGTGTGCCTTGGTTCTTCATCTCAGCCGGGCGCCGTGCGCCAGGCATCGGCGAGGTGGGGGTCGGGGGGGGGGGGGGGGGGGGGCGGCAGGGCGGAAGACAGTCGGGGAGCGGGGTCGTGGGGAGGCAGGATTGGGGAAAGGGAAGTAGGTGCCTGGATTAAAGGGGTGGAGCACGCCCGTGAGGCCCGCCAGTCTCTTCGACGTGGGAGTGTGTGGGGGGATGTGCGGGAGTCTGCAACAACCCCGTGCCGTGAACACCTCGGGCAGTTCTTTAATACCCGGTGGGGATAGACACGAGTGAGGCAGGGTGTGGTGCGGGCGCGGCCCTGTCGGGTGGGCGAAGGGGAGGGCCCCCAGCTGTGTGGGTGGGGTCGGGTTGTAGGATGTTTGTGTGCAGGCGTGTCACTGAGAGCGCGTGCGTTAGGGCCGTTTGGCTACACTAGCGCCCTTCCAGATGCACCTCTTTCTACCACGTAGAGCACTCTCCCGTGCGTGACCATTTTTTCATGCCACGCCTCCTTCCACCTTGCCTGCGGGCCCCGCCCCTTGTGGCTGGCGAAGGGGGGCTAGTGGGCCAGGGCTTGCTCGCGGGCCCCCGGCGCTGTGAGGCGCTGGCCCGGACCGCCCTCAAGACTTGTGAAGCGCCCCCTTCACCCGTGGGCGCCTGTGGATCAGTGCAAGGTGGTCCGCCCCCGGCACCGCGGCGGACAAGTCTGCGCCGCCCTCAGTGCACGACAAGCGCACCCATCGCCCATCACGGGAAAGGCGGGACGGGGTGCGTTTTCAATGATGGATGAGGGAAGGGCGGGGCGAGGCGCTCGCCGGGAAGCTTCTACCCCCGAGGGCGAGGTGCGTGTGGGTGGGGACGAGGCCGTCTCAGGAGGTGGTGGCGTTGTAATTTATGTGTGTAGCGGGCCCCCCGCGACGCAGGCCGCGCGCACGAGCCGCGCGCATGCTGAGCGATTGACAGTCCACGGATGGTGCGCGCGTGTGGCCTGTCCACATCCTCCAAAGATGTGTGCGCGGGTAGCCTGTCAAATGTGTTTTTGGACGAGGCATGGGAGAGAGGGTTCCAGAGCTCTTTTGACGACAGACTCACGCGGGACCAGCAGAGGCGCACGTCCGATTGCGAGCAAACAAGCGCTGCTTGCTCAGACACCCACACGCAACCTTCTTTTCCATTTGGAGGCGGGCGTGGTGGCGTGCGTCGGACCTCCCTTCGCCTTCTCTATGGGCCCCGCCCCACAGAGACAGGTAGTTTAGCACCATCCAATCAGGGCGCGGATTTGCTTTTACGAAGAGGTTGCATATACCCCCGATGCGGTCTGTAGTGTCGGCGACTGGGTCCACGATGTCTAGCTACGCCGCCGAGCGATCCGGCCTGTAGACGCGAGTGGATTTGTCTCTGGTAATACAGAACAGACCACCATACTCGTGGGAGGTGGGCGCGACTGGCGGGAGAGTCACGTCGCGCACGGGGCGGCACACTCGCGCGAGCGACACGGATGGTGTCCGACTGACGATGCAGGGATGGCGTGTGCGATCTGATTAAGGGAACCAAGACGTGCGCGCGTTTGCCTGTACAAACTAGACCTGCCAATGACGCTCGTTAAATTCGTCGATAGGATCGTAAGGACATCCTGGCCGTGGCCCGCCGCCCGCCCTTGGGTGCACATGAAAAAACCTACGCGGCCGGCTCGAGTATACTGTTTCCTTCACGTGCGCAAATGTCGCGCGTCTCGTAGCCCTCTGTAGTGCGCCAGGGCCAGCGGTAGAGCACACGTTCGACGTGGGCGCCACGCCATGCCGTAGTAGGAACGGGCCTCAGACAAAGGGGAGTACCTCCCGCAGATGGACACGAGTGATCACGGGGAAGCGCGGTTTGGTCAAACGATCCACACCCAGCAGCCGCCGCTATAGAGCTCGGGGATGGGGCAGGGCACCCCCCCCCCCCCCGCCTGAGTGAGTCCATGCTTTGCCGTGTCGTTGAGATTACGCACGGCGGAGCACGCGCACCGCCCACCCACCCCCACGCCACCCCCCTCGGGCCTGTACGCGTGCCACGCCGACTACGTATAATCAGAGCAGGGCCTGTTCGTTCGAGTCCGGCTGGATCCCACTACCCCGCCCCACCTCCACCCACACCACCAACTCCGCCGCCCCGCGCACTCCCTCCCGCCGGCCCAACCGCCACACCAGAGCAGCCACAGCCCGGCCGGCAACGCTATGAGATCCCGTCCCCGCACCTTGGAGGATCCCCCGCGGCGGTGCGCACGTCGTCGACCGAGGGTGAGAAACGGCCCGTGATTGGCGATCACAATAAATCTCGACTACACCACGCTGTCGCAATTGGCGGCTGGCTGTTGCACCACCCCGTCACCGAACACCGGAGACAGGCGACGAGGGACGCCGAGGAAGCGCAGTGTCAGCAAATCGCCCCGTGGGGCCGTTGCCCATTACCCGGTCACCCCACACGTCCGCGCTACGAATTCAAGTAAACACCCCTGGAGGGCCCCCCAGACGCCTTTCGAGGAAATTCTGGGGACCTAAATGACTCGGAAGGTCGCCGAGCCCCCCTCAGACCCGCTACAACGCAGCACCGGCCTCTACGACCATTTTTTACGGGCGTTTTCACTCAAACGTTCGCTACGGGCGACCGCGTTCTCGGTTCTTGCTCAAACTTCGTGACGTCCTTGGGGCGCACGAGGCGCGTCTTTCTACCATAACAGATCTGGAACGCGGCGTTTCTGCGCGCCTCACCTGCCGAAAACGTTGCACAAAGGGCCGTTTGTAAGTACTCCCTCAACGCGCACTAGACCAAAAAAAATGTAAAAGTGTCTGCCATGTTGAGTAGTACCCTGTCCTAAAGGCCTGGGAATAGTTCCCTTGACTAATGTCCAGGAAATTTCGTGACCTTATAGACGGCCAAGTAGTAATCAAAAGTTCTCACGACACGCACCAATTGCTGCAGCACGTTTAGACCGCTATCAGCTACGTGTTGATGACCAGCGAAAAAGTCCATCTCGTCGTAGGTTGGAGGCATGTCGTGGCACTTGCCACCTGCCTCAGGCCCCCGCGATCGTCTTATTGTACTTCTTAGACACTATGTTCGGATTAATTCTGAACGACAGACTTCGAGCTAGGGAATCCACTGTGCCGTGCCAACGGAGTTCCAGTTGCAAGAATTGTAGCCCTGTAAAGACTTGGGCATCTGTGGCGAATTCCCTTTGCGTCACGCGCCCGCCGCGCTGGAGCTCCTCCTCAAGGCGATCGATCATGTCGCACGCCTAGACGCAGGGGCTGTCACCAAGAGCCACGCAACACCAGCTTGTACTCCACCTGCATCGCCTCACCAATGGCACAAGACAATGGAGATGAGCACAAGCGATGGAGAGCAGTGGAACGACAAAATGGCCCTCTGGGAGCAGACGACGGCGACGACACCCCAACGAGCGAGCGCACTGGACAACATGATCAAGGGACGCAATGGTACGAATGCAATCGAAGACCAATACGACGTCCTCTGCACCAACCTGATGGACGCAAGGGACGCAACGACCGGTACCACGAGCGAAAGGCGACAGCAGATGGCTGCCGCTCTCTTCAGGCCAGCACCTGTCACAGCGTGCGAACATGCGTAACAGGACCAGGCTGAATGGGCGGTCCACGTCTATATCCAGAGAGCGTCAGGGGACACGACTGTCCCAAGCAACAGTGAAGAAATCAGATCCGCGCTTGACTTCAGGGGGATTCTCCTCCACAGCCAGGCAGTCAGTTGTTCAGGGTTGTTCCGTACGGAGGTCGAAATATCGTGAAAGAGCGCACACACCATAGGTTTTGGCCATGGTCGCAGTCGTTGTGGACGGTCAGTTCTGTCTCCCGACCTGGCGAACCGGATGAAAAATGATGAAAGAGCGCACACACCACAGGTTTTGGCCATGGCCGCAGCCTTAACAGATGGACGGTTCTGTGCCTGGTCGAGTAAAAATAGTGAAAGCGCACACACACCACAGGTTTTGGCCATGGCTGTGACGGCGGGGGGCCCAGACAGCGACCCCCACCACAGGGGTTGTTCCAACAGATGCTACTCGATAACATATGGCGCATGAAAAAGTACTCCATTCTTCAAAGTCGCACATGCTGTGAAAGAGCACACACACACACCCAGATTTTGGCCATCTTGCCAAGTAACGCCGAGTACCTCGGCTGGACACCCGTCGCCAGAGCCACGAACCGCCCAGCCCAGCCGAGCACATCCACGCTCCACTTTTCCCCCCCCACCCCCCTTTCTACCCCGCGCCCCGCGGCAACCCCTCTCCCACTCAACAGCAGAGACTGCGCAGGTCGTCGCACAAGCAGCAGGAAAAAGCTTATTGCCAGTAAGCTTGCCGCCGCCCTTGAGCCCCGCCGCGGCATCGTCTCCAACGGCCACCACCGGTGGCGCCAGTGCCGTCGCCGGCGGCGCCGGAGCCCCCGCCGATGGCTTGTCGAGGGGAGATGCGACGGCCACGGCCGCGGGGACAGCGACCGTTTCGACAGCGTGGGTGGTGGCGTTCTTCATGAAGGGGGGCAACAAGTCCGCTGCGCCTTCAGGAGAGGGGGGGAAAAGAAGGCGGGGGGGGGAAAGGAAGGGATGGAGGGGGGGGGGGAAAGCGGATGATGGAAGAAGGCTCAGAAATGCGAAAAGACGCAGCCGAAGAAAGAGGCAGCAGAAGCATAGACGCTACGGGGGGGTCACGGAGGGGGAAAGAGGGGGGCAGACAGCGGGGGGGGGGGGGGTGCAACGCTTGCAACCACGCGGGAAATAAAAGGCGGCGGAAAAGAAAGGTTAGATAACTGGGCGACCACAGGGTGACCACGTAGCGACCACTGGGCGACCATCCGACGGCGAAGAGACAGTCCGGCGCATCAGGCGCGGGGGAGGGATGGGGCGGCTTGACCGCGTTGCCGCCTCATTTCTTCTGCCGTTCGTGTTGCTCTGCGCCACCCCATGGAGGCGCTTTCCACGACGCTGCGGCCGATGAGGGAGTTGAGATGCAATCACGACCAACCAGCCGACGGACCTAGGGACGGTGCCTCCTCCCCCGCCTTTGCCAAACGTACGTGCGTGTCGTCGTCACGGCTCCGATGCGTCACAGTCCTGGTCAACCAACGGGTGTGTACGGACGATGGCGGACGCAGGCGGCGATGGTGCGATGGTGGGGCGCACCTGCAGATCAAATAGTGTGGGCGTTACAGGGGGGTGCATGCGAAAAAAAAGGGGGTGCTGTAGCATCCCTGGCCCGGACTTGGCGCCGACCCGGGACTGCAACCAGAGGGCACCAAGTGCCAGAACACGCCCGCCGTGTGGTGATGGTTGGCGGCCGTGGCCCGTGCCCGGCACTGGGATGCGGTGGACTACGCTATCCACACGTGAGAGAGGGATTTCTGATGGGTTTTAGCATACTTGTGAGGGGATTGATTTGAGAGAACTTGAGTGTGAGATTAGTGAGTGGGAATAGAATTAGTAGTGATAGTGGCCCCCGACCGGACGAGGTTAGACTCGGGTCGGGGCCACTCGGGGGTATGGGGGGGGCTACCTGGCCAACGTGCCGAGGCTCCCCCAGATGCACGTTAAGAGGGACAGCGAGGCGCCCTTGGCCCGCGCCCTCAGGAAAAAGACAACTGCGCGTTTGCTTCCCTCTTCCCCGTGTGCACTACCGTGCGTATGTGTTTGCTTTGCGAGCAGGCACGGGAGGCAACAGGCATACCACTCTCGTAGTTCCCCTGTCTGTGTTACCTGTCCCTTTCCTCCGAGGGATATTGACACGTGTCTGAGAGGATCGAGCTTTATACCACATATTTGGTGGAGCAGCAGGGGATTGGAGTGTTTCAGAAGAGACATTTGGGAGCAGCGGTTGGGTTGTTCCTGTTCTGTCTTTTTCTGTGGTTTGGGAATTATTTGCACCCGTTCACGGGAACCCCATTCCTGGCTCTCCAACCCCTCTCTTGTGGTCTTGCGATCTTTGGACACGCAGGCAACTGGACTGTGGCTGTCAAGAGACCAACATGGGTACCCTCCCTGGCACGACGGTGCCGGAAGGGGTAGACCCCGCGTCTCTTGACGCATCCCTGGTCACCGCGGGGGACGGTGCTCAACCCGGCGTTCTCCCTACGCGTGAAGCACACGTGGGTGTGGCATCCGGTAGCGGACTGGAGTCTTCAGGCGGCCAAGCACCTCCTGCTCCCGTTCCTTCGGCTGTTCCTCCTGTGGGAGCCACCCCGGGGTCAACGGCGTTTCAGTCTAACCGCAGCAGGCGTCTTCTTCCTGTCAGTTCTACTCCTCAACCTCCAGGGATAGCCCCTGGTGTGTTTACTCCGGGACCCACACATGACAGTTGGGTGTATACACCTCTTCCTGTGGGCACTAGCAGTGCCAGAGGCACCGCTGTAACTGGTTCTACGGGTCTCCCTGAGACCTCGACTCCTGGGACCGGCCAAGCTTTCCCCCCCCTTGCATCCTATGGGGCGGGGAGCTCCAAGACCGGTAACCGGAGCAGCCGGAGGCGTCGCCGTCGCCGTCGTCGCTCCAGCACCAGCGAGACCAGTTCCTCTAGCTCTGAGGAAGGATATGAATGGGACGCATCTCCTGGTCCCACCCGGCGCAGGCTAGTCTAGTTTGACTTCCCTGCCCACCAAGTGGCAGATGCCACCCTGAACAAGGTCACGTATTGGGGTAACTACCGGCTGGAGAACCAAGACCAAGGTTACACCCGGAAGATGGCCAAGAAGATGGCATCCCTGAACCGGAGAATGCAGCCGAGCTTCGGAGGACATCCTAAGTTTTCCGGGAAGAGACCGGCGCTTATCTTTGCCTTCCTGCGCCGGTTTGTCAAGGCATGCAATGACAACGATGTGTCCGAGGGCAAGGCACTCTACCCCCTGGTTAACTTCATGACCGGAGAAGCGGAACAGCGGCTTGCACAGGTTCTACCAGACTCTGCCGGACACATTGTCGGGCATACCGTTGGGAGTTATCCGGAGGCGGTCAACTGGCTCCTGTCCAACTACGCTGACGCGGACTCCCTGCGTAAAGCAGTCGGCAGGTTGAACCGGGCAACCATGGAGAGACAAGGAACTCCAGAGGCATTCGCCCGTCGTGTCCGGGAGATGAGCGAGGCTTGTGGCAACGTTTACCCTGAGGACAGGCTCAAGATGATCTTCTCGGAAGGGCTTCCTGAATATTTTCAAGTGGACGCGGAAAACTACAACCAGGAGCATCAAGGGCATACCTTCCAGCAGTTGATGGCCTACACCCAGGGCACGTTCCGGGGAGCCAAGGCCCTCCAAGCTCCCATGGTATCAACTCCCAAGCCGTTGTCGCGAGTTCGTCCCGGACCCGACAAGTATAAGGGGGGTGATAGCCCTGTACCGGTACTCGCAGTTGGCGAGGCCTCACCCGTGGGGTCAGGGGACAAGTGGGCGGCTTCGTCTCTAAGGAGCAACCTTCCTTAGTCGCCCCCAAGCAGGTCAAGAACCAGCAGTTCCGGTCTTGCTGGCTGTGCCAGAAGGAGCACCACATGTCCTTCCAGTGCCCGACCATTCCCAAGGACCTCCAGGAGAAGCTCAAGCGTCAAGGACTGGTGTTTGCAAAGGCAGTCAACTGGGCTAAACGGCGAGCACCCTCCAAGATGGACAAGGCACAGGTACACGCAATCCGGGTGGCAACCTTGCAGAGCATCACCGAGGCTCTGGCAAGGGAAGCTCCTACGGACTTTGACCTGGAGACCGAAACCTCTAAGGAATCCTCGGACCCGGGAAACGAGTAGGACAGGCGCTCTCCCCAAGTGTCTTCCCGAACCTCCAACGGCAGGGTACTTCTACCCGTTCTCCTCTTGCGTGCCGGGAGAAGGGACGGCAGTTACCTGCTCAATTGGTAGCCTCCTGGACACGCTGTTTGTTCAAGGGCACCTTGCTTGTCTTGCGTCAGGAAAACCTCAAGATAAATGCTTGTATGCGTGTGGGGGATAGCCTCCCCCAAGCTGTTACGCCGGTGGTTGACACGGGAGCCGGACCAAGCGTCATCACTGAGAACCTGTTACCTCCGGGCTGGCGTCGACATGCCTGGAGAGTGCCTACCCGGACCCATATTGTCGACGCTTCGGGTCAAACCCTACGGCCGCTGGGCCGTCTTCCCGTCGCCATCTATGTCAACAATGAACCAATGCTTTTTCCCTTTCTAGTAGTCAAGACCCTATCAGTCCCCCTTATCCTAGGCTGGGACTTCCAGAAGCAGCATGTCAAGAGTATCCTCCCCGGAGAAGGGAAGGTGCAGTTCAACCATGGGTTTGTGTCAGCAGTGCTGGAGCATCTGGACGCCAAGGTTCGTGTAGTCAAGAACAAGAGAAAACGCTTCCCACCCTCTACCTTGACTCTTTTCAAACCGGTGCTCTTGCCTCCTCGCTCGGAGACCAAGGGTCAAGTAACGACCCGGATTGCAGGTCAATGCCTGATCTACGGACGTAAGGAGTTTCTGGCGAAACACCGGTTATACTTGGCCCACGGACATCACAAGAAGGTAGAAAGGCACACCCCATTCTCGGTGCTGATCGTCAACGTGAGCCGGAAGCCAATAACCCTCGCCAAGGGCACCCGAGTTGGTACAGCAGAGCCTTACCGGGGGTCTGCCCGTGCTATGAGCAAGGAGGACCTCTTGAACCTGCAACGAGAGCTGGCATCCAACTTGACGGCCTTAGACGTACCTCCGAGACAAGAGCAGGCTAGCAGCGTCACCCCGAAGCCCGATCAAGCACCATCCGAGATGCAGAAGTTCAACCAAGAAAATGTCCCTCCCGACTTGAAGGAGGCACGGGAGAAGCTTCTCCAGGAATATCGGCACCTGTGGTCTGAAGAGCTGGGCAAGATGGACGCCACTCTACACCGGATTCAACTCAAGCCAGATGCCAAGCCAGTACACCTGCAACCATACCGGGCTGGACCTCATCGCCGGGTTGAGATTGAAAAGCAGGTTAACAAGATGCTCAAGATGGATGTTATCGAGCCGTCTGATGGCGAGTGGGCCTATTCGGTAGTAGTCGTCCCGAAACCTGGCGGTCACTTCCGCTTCTGCGTTGACTACAGGCGCCTGAACTAGATGACAGTCAAGGATGTATACCCGATACCCCGGATGGATGATTGCATCCACTTTCTTTGTGATGCCACTCTCTTCTCGACGCTGGATTGTAATGCCGGTTACTGGCAGATCCCTCTGGCTGACGAGGACAAGGACAAGCCCACCTCCACGTGCCACCTGAGACTATTCCGGTGCAAGCGTCTTCCTTTCGGTCTCACCAATGCTCCGGCCACCTTCCAAAGAGCCATCGACATCGTCCTGTCGGGGCTAAGGTGGAGAACATGTTTGGTCTACCTGGACGATATTATCGTTTTCTCCAAGACCCCGGCGGAACACCTGGAGCACCTTCGAGAGGTCCTAGCTCTCCTGTCCAAGGCTGAAGTTACCCTGAAGGCCGAGAAGTGCCACCTGTTTGAGACTGAGGTGGAGTACCTGGGGCACGTGCTTAGTCCGGGAAAGCTCCGAGTCAATGAGAAGAGCATCAAGGCCCTCCGGCATGCACGGCAACCTGAAACCCAGACGGAACTCAACAGCTTTCTGGGTGTGTGCAACGTCTACCGCCGGCTCGTACGGGATTATGCCCTGATTGCCCGGCAATTGACCAAGCTCACCAGGAAGAAGCTCCCCGCACAACTTCCGGTGTTCGACGAGAAGCAGACCGCTGCCTTCGAGGAGCTGAAGAAGCGCCTGATCACAACTCCAATACTGGCGTTACCCTAGCGGGAGGGCCAGTCTGTCCTGGAGACTGATGTCTGTGGCGTCCAGGTGGGGTGCTCTCTACTCCAGCAGCTACCTGATGGGCACTTCCTCCCGATAGGCTACTACAGCCGCGTCCTGACTCCAGCCGAGAAGAGTTATTCCGCAACGGAGCGCGAGTGCTTGGCGGTCGTCTTGGCTTGCTTCCTGTTACGCCCATATCTTGAAGGACAAGAGTTCCTCATCCGGACGGATCACGCCAGCCTAAGGTGGCTGCTATGCATGGACAGCAGCCAAGGAAGAGTTGCCCGGTGGCGCCTACGCCTTTCGGAATTCAAGTACAAGGTGCGCACCACAGCAGGGAGGGAGCACCACTGCGCCGACACTATGTCCCGGCTGGATACTCCTGCAGCCGACACCGGTCCTATCCCGGAGGAAATACCCTGTTTCATCCCCCCGAGTGTCGGACGTGGCTGGCATGCTCCCCTGTATGAGACACCTGAAGCCCATCATCCGGTAACCATACACCGGATGCTGGAAGCACAACTGACGGAGCCTCAATGCTTGGAGCTTCGCCACCAAATGGACGTGAACCGGAACAGTCGCTACTCCGAGTCTACAGATGGACTCCTGGTACGGGTGTCACCCTTCGATGGGGCAACTTAAGTCTACGTACCCCAAAGTCTACGAGCTGGCATCCTCCGCCTGGAGCACTCGTCTCCCCAGGCCAAACATCCTGGCATCAACCGGATGTATGCTTCGATGCGACGACACTTCTACTGGGAAACCATGGCCAGTGACGTCCATAAGCACCTGGAGGCTTGTGTCTCGTGTGCAAGGAACCGGTTGTCCCAGAGGAAGAAGACTTCTAAGCTACGCCTATTCCCGGCGGCGGAGCCCTTTGCAAGCTTAAGCATGGACATCCTGGGTCCCCTACCTGAAACATCCAGTGGCAACATATACCTGCTCATCATTTGTGACCGGTTCTCCAAGTTCACTCGAGCGATCCCGCTGAGGACCATTACGGCCCTCGATGTCACGTCAGCCTTCTGCGAGTACTGGATAGCTGCCTGCGGCCCTCCAGACTCCGTCTTAACCGAGAATGGTCCCCAGTTTGCCTCCCTGTTCTTCCAAGGAGTCTGTGACCTGATGGGTATCAAGAACTTGTTCACCACGACGTACCACCCGCAAACGAACGGCCAGGTGGAACGATTCAACCGGACCCTGGTGGATATGCTTCGGCACTACGTGGAGGAGCACCAGGAAGACTGGGACGAGCTCCTGGCTGTCCTCACGTTAGCCTACAACTCCCGAGTTCAACGGACAACGGGGGTCGCTCCACTCGACTTTGTCACCCCAAGCCGGCTGACCAACTTCTCCCTGGAAAGAATACCAGAAGGTCTCCAGCCTGCACTTAAGTCAGGTCCCAAGGCAAAGGATGAGTTCCTGGAACAACTGAAGCTCCTGCTCCCCACAGTCAGGGAGTCAATCTCGAAGACCCAGGAGCGATACAAGCGTGACAACGACAAGGGAGTCCGGGAAAAGAACAAGGAACTGGGTGGTGGCGACTGGGTTTTTGTGGACAACCATAGCAAGACCCGGGGGAAGCTGGACTCTAAGACGGATGGACCTTATGAGATCCTGAATACTGATGGCTGGACCTTCCTTCTAGACGTGGATGGCTCCCCGTACCGGGTGAGCGGCAAGCATGTCACCCGAGCTCCACCGCCAAGCAAACGGGACGTAACCCGGCGAAGGCGGGCCGCAGTACCCTGGTTATCCCAAGAAGAAGGCCGGGAATATGTCTACGTCAAGTTTGTCGACCACGCCTGGAGGGACGGACGCTTGTACCTGCGAGTACGCTGGTTCGGTTTAAATCCGGCGGACGATACCTGGGAACCCTCAAACCGGTTACCCATTGCGGACGTCTGCGCCTACACTCGACGGAACGGGATTGAGGGCACTCCGGTGGCCAAAGCCGTCAAGATCCTGGAATCGGACTCGGAGGATGACCAGGAGGAAGGGGCTGATCAAGACCCGCGGGACGAGCCGAGCTCACCCGCATCAGACGCGGAACAAGAAGATTGAGAAGAAGGGAACGGGTGCATCGAGGAAAGCACGCAATGCAAGCAAGGACTCTCAAGAAAAACAAGCACCCGCTCGAGCAACCCTTCTCTCCGCCTCTTCCCTCCTCACTTCTCCCAAGACTCTCATCCTCCCTGCATCCAAGAATTACTCCCGGCGCGGACGCTGCGCCGCAGAAGCGTCCTCCAGCGCCGCCTCCGCGACACGACGGGACCCGGAGGAAAGCGGGATGACGTAGCGCGGTGGACGAGGCGCTTCCAGGTGGGACGTCACCGGAGCAGTACCGGTAGTTGCCTGGCGCTCCCGCCCATCCAGGTATACCTGTCGGCGCCCCTGGAAGCCAGTGAAGGTCTCTGACCGCTGCTGGGCCAAGCCATGCCGCGTCAAAGTCGCCAGAAGTTCACCAACCACCGGGTTGTCCGACATCTGGCCGCTGTCCGCGCAAGCAAACACCCGGTCGACCACATCGCTCAAGACGCTGGCATATGTGCCCAACACCAAGGAAGACCCGACGCCTTCGACCTGCACCGGAAGACGACCCAGCTGGTCTTCAATCATGCAAACGTCATACTGGTCGCACGTTGGGCCACCTATGTTCAGGTACCAGTCAGGCACCTGGAAGCGGGTAAGGCGCAGAGTTGGTGCCGGGATCTCGAGCCGCCCCGAGGTTGCCACTACCGGACGGTCCACAACAGCCCCAGAAACCGGAGTCCCCAACTCAAGAAGAGGTACAGGGCCGCCGACAGTTGAAGAAGGTGCCCGAGGAAGAACGGCCGGAGTGGTCGGCTACCAGACGGCCACGCCAAGACTCGCTGCGGACAAGCGCGGTGCCGGAGGAGCCTGAAGTACTGGCACCGCCGGTGCGGGGCGCAAACGCGCCGGCGACGGTTCAGGCGAGGCCACCGGGGCGACAGGTGCAACAGGAGGAAGCGGAGCCGCCGCAGACGCCCGACTAACCGCCGCGGCCCATCCCGACTCTTGCACCGGCAGCCCAGTTGGCAGAAGATCGAGGGCGACCGGAGCAGGAAAGCTGCCTAGCTGCGGCCACACCGGCAGCGGCATCGTCAGTTGCACCTTGGCCGGAGAAGACTGGTAGACCACCTGCACCCAACCTGAGCCATCCCGACGCGGGCTGTTCTGCTCGGCGATCGCGTTCAAGAAGCTCCGGTCATGCACCGGCAGCCGACGCCGGAAGTCAATCATCGCCTGGAAGAGCTCCGTGTACTCCTCGTCCTGGCTGCACAGGAAGTCGACGGTCAACTTGTCGACGATCCAAACCATCAGGAGGTCGGGGAAAAACCAGAGCCGGTTGGACACCAGGACCTCGTGGAGCCAATGGTTGGCCGCCAAAACCGTCATCTCGGAAGTGTACATCATGTACGGGATGGAGTGGAAGAAGCCCTTGATCGCCGCCTGAGTCAAGGCTTCCAGGAAGTACCAGGTGAAGGGGATGCTGGATGGAGCAAACCCGACCCCCAGACCTTGAGCGCCCGACAGATGTTCCCTTCCTCCTCTGGCTACCGGAGAACGGACGCAGACACGCGACGCTCGGTCAAGGGTAGATCCAGCACCAGCACGAAGGGTAGATCTTCCAGGCGAGCAACCCAAGAGGAACCCGAGAAGCTCTGGGAGCGGTCTTGTGCCAGGCGCATCTGGTCCGCCGCATGGAGACGAGTCTTGTCCATCTCCGTCAAGACTCCGCGCTGGAGTTCCTTGCGCCAGATGGCCAGGCAATCCTGCTGGCACTGGGCCGCGCTGGCGTTGCCGACCACAGTGGAGTAGCGCCGGCCCGCCAGAGGATCCTCTCCCAGAAGCATCTCCGGGAGACCCACCGGGGGGGTCTCGACCGGGTGTGACGCAGAAGCCGGGGGAACTCGATCCGTCCACGCCGTGGCGACCGGCGCCGACACCGACACCCGAGGAACCGGAGGTAGAAGAGGGGCACGGCCGCCCGAGCTCTCCTCTGCGACACTCGCCGCCGGAACCAAGGGCCCAGCCTGGATCTCGGAACTGGACATGGCGTCCAAAATCCGGGGGAACGGGAGGGTCAAGGTGAAGGAGGAGAGGGGGGAGGGCAGGATTGGAGCACGTGATCGTACCCGGGGTGAAGACGCTCGACCTCGGCACCGGTGTGGACGTGCTCGAGGCTGTGCACGGTGGCACCTGGTTCGACCCGAGGACGTGCCGGACTAGTAAGGGAGCTATGTAGCATCCCTGGCCCCGACTTGGCGCCGACCCGGGACTGCAACCAGAGGGCACCAGGAGCCAGAACACGCCCGCCGTGTGGTGATGGTTGGCGGCCGTGGCCCGTGCCCGGCACAGGGATGCGGTGGACTACGCTATCCACACGTGAGAGAGGGATTTCTGATGGGTTTTAGCATACTTGTGAGGGGATTGATTTCAGAGAACTTGAGTGTGAGATTAGTGAGTGGGAATAGAATTAGTAGTGATAGTGGCCCCCGACCGGACGAGGTTAGACTCGGGTCGGGGCCACTCGGGGGTATGGGGGGGGCTACCTGGCCAACGTGCCGAGGCTCCCCCAGATGCACGTTAAGAGGGACAGCGAGGCGCCCTTGGCCCGCGCCCTCAGGAAAAAGACAACTGCGCGTTTGCTTCCCTCTTCCCCGTGTGCACTACCGTGCGTATGTGTTTGCTCTGCGAGCAGGCACGGGAGGCAACAGGCATTCCACTCTCGTAGTTCCCCTGTCTGTGTTACCTGTCCCTTTCCTCCGAGGGATATTGACACGTGTCTGAGAGGATCGAGTTTTATACCACAGGTGCATGCAAATGAAGGGCATGGACACGCCGACCAGGTAGCGTACTGCACGCCCGGCCGATACAGTCTGTATCCAGTGGTAAGTCCCCCTTGCGGACATTGTAGCCCACCCCCACTTTTCGTGCCTTTGAAGACTTCCACCAATGAGGTGCCCTCTTGGGAAGAGACGGGCTCTCAGTGACCGTCCTGCTCCCTCGTGCGAGGGAAATCTCCCAGTTATCAGACCCCCAGTCTTATACAATGCGACCCCTCACTTGGCCGCCCCGCAGTTGTGCCGATCGGCACAACTGAGGGGGGGGTACGCGTGAAGTGGCCCGGCCGGGCGGCTCATATTCGGGCGATTGACGGGCGCTGATTGGCTCATACCGTCCAGATCGCTGAAAGCCGAACATCCCAGGACAACTGTCGGACACTGGAAGGGGGGCCACTTCCTTGGTCTACCCCAGGGCAAGTGAGGGGTCGCACTGTAACTGGGGCGCATAAAACCGGACACAGACTGTATGTTGGTCTCCTCTCAGATATGGTGCTTTTCCCAAAAATGGCCACATCGGTGTGGAACGCAACCTTTGACGGGACCTCGACACCGCCCCTGGATGGTCTTCCAGGCGTGTCACACGTCCGCCAGACTTTCGGGGAGCTCGACTGTGTTGGTAAGTAGTGCTGGTTGTGGGGGTCACGTGCTCGGCGATGGCCAGTTTGCGGGCTTTCGGGGACCACTGCGCAAACCGTGTCACAGGTTGCCGTGGGTTGGTGTGGACCGGTGAAATGGGCGAGGTGGTTCCAGTCTGGTGCGCTATTTAATGCGGGCCTCGGGTTGTCAACTAAAGTGCGACCCCTCACTTGCCCTGGGGTAGACCAAGGAGGTGGCCCCCCTTCCAGTGTCCGAGACTTGTCCTGGGATGTTCGGACTTCAGCGATCTGGACGGTATGAGCCAATCAGCGCCCGTCAATCGCCCGAATATGAGCCGGCCGGCCGGGCCACTTCACGCGTACCCCCCCCTCAGTTGTGCCGATCGGCACAACTGCGGGGCGGCCAAGTGAGGGGTCGCACTGTATGTGGCCTCACGACCCCCCCAGGCCTTCATGGTTATTGGCCGTTTGAATCTCAGAGGCGGACCGAGGTCGTTCCGTGAAACCAAGCGGGGTCTTCCAGTGCGGGTTGCGGCGTGCGAGTGCTGGTTGCGGGCGCTTCCGGCAACCTGCAAAAACGTGTCGAGCATGCGATTGGTCAACGTAATCACGAGTCCTGTCTTGCAACGTGTGCTGATTTGATTGCTCAGCATGCGTGGGCAGATGGCCCAAATGACGTGCCCAACCGTCACGTTCTCTGGAGGTACATGCATCTCAGCCAGTGACCGGTGCGATCTGCGCGCTCCGTGCCCTACTATTGGCTGCACGAAGAGTGGACCAGTCCCGCGATCAAGTGGGCCAGATACTGTAGCTTTTTACATCGAAGGTTACGTTCCCACACCGAGGTGGCCATTTTTGGGAAAAGCCTCACACGTTCGATTTAAAATCTTCGCGGGAGCGAATGAATATAGATGGGTATCTGGTACGGCAACTAAAAACGAAAGTAGGGTAATCGGGCAGAACGGCGGACTTTCCAACTGAAAGCGGCTTTGAGAGGCTGATCAACAATGCACACACGAGTTGTTTATTTCAAAATCAACCACTGAAACCGCGTTAGCGAAATCGCCCTAGCACATCATTTTGCAATGCTCTGCTGCACTTTGAGGCGCGGGTGCCTCGCAGCGTTGGACTTGCCCCCCGCCACATCTGGATCGCTACGGCTCCCGCCCGCATGTGTAGCAGTCGGGCGTCGTGTTCACGTCTGTCCCGAAACAACATCTACTCCGCATTGCGCCGGCTTCTGCTGTCGAGTGCCGCCGCCGTCGCCACCGACCCCGCCCGCGCTGCTGACGCGTCTCGGGGATTCGGTGGCTGCGGTCAGTGTCGTTGGGGAGTGGGCGCTTGTTGTACCGCGCTTGCGCCCCCGTGGTCTTCTGGTGCGGCACTCGCGGGACGCGGACGGGTGACGGCGGGAGGGTGGCCCTCCCCTCCCCCCTTCTTGGACCGTTGTCGCTGTCGTTACCTCGCCTCTGGCACCTGGCAAGACAATGGTGGCCGTGCCTTGTCTCACACGTCCCGGAAGAAACTTCTCTCGTGCTGCCTTTCTGCCATCGCTACCACGTTCTCCTTTGCACGGCAATCCCCTTCTCCCCATCTTGGACACTGGCTGTGAGTTGTCGACGTTATCCTGTCACCTGGAGCCCGTCTCCAGATGGTTTTGCTTGCGGCTTCGAGCGTGCCTACGTCAGGCGCATTCGTCTCGAGGGACTCCTGGGCTTGTTGTCATCCACCGGCCGTGCGAATTGGTGGCGCTTGCCAGAAGGAAGGCAGTGGTTCTACGTCGAGGCGACTGCGTCGGGCACGGCTTCACGGCTCTTCATGGCGTAGCACCTACCAGCCGCGATCTTTGCGCATCCGCTCGAACCCTCCCTCGATGACCAAAGGCAAGGCGACAGCAGACGTCACTCAAGACGCGCTTGCTGTTGAAGAGGAGCAGTTAAAGTCGACTAGTGAGCAACTTGCGGCGGCACGATTGGCGCAAGTGGCTGTCTCTAGACGCATTGAGCAGTTGTCGATGAGACTAACCAGTATTGACGACCGGCTCAACCCGTCGGCCTGGCGTCTTCTCCTTTCGTTCTTCCTTGGAGGTTCTCGTCATCGCATCGAAGAGGAGCGGAAGGAGCTTGTGGAGCTGATGCCAGGCTTGAGAGATATGTACGAAGGCTGGGCTGCTGAAGTCGAACAGCTGAAGCTGCAGCGGGCGCGTCTGACGGCCGACATTGAGGACGTGGTCGTTCTTCGAGGAGCACCGCTTGTCTCTGTGCTGCGGCGTCTCAACCTGATGCGCTCCGCTGCTGCCTCGCTTGTTGGTGTGTCCGACCAGCTGTATCAACCGCATCCTACAAACACTTTTGGTCGTGTTGCTCTTGCCGACGAGTGCATTGAGCTCTGGGAGGGCGTCGTGCGGTACGTGGTGAATTGGGATCGCTTTAAGAGCACCCAGGAGGATAAGGAGCTCCGCCGCGGCATCTCGTACATCCTGGCCTCTCCCGGACGCGGGAAAACGCTCTACCTGCGGGAGGCGATGAGGTACTACTACTCGAACCGCTGGAGAAAGGCGCAACCAGAGCTGGACCAGTTGGTGGTCATGTGCGTAAGTTTTAACGGCTATGTTGAGCCCACCCCTGCGGACTTGAAGGCCGTTCAGCAGACAAAAGACCCGCGTGTTATGCTCTACACCCGCCTGGTGCTTTGCCAGTTGGCCGAGTTTGGCGATCGACCCGACTCTCTTTTCCGAGACTTCGCGGCGGAGGTGGCAGCAGACCTGGAAGCTGGTCGCTTTCATCATGCGCACATGGAAGCTGAGGTGGAACGCATGATCACGGACAGATGCCGCGGCAGGTCCCTGCTGCTGTTGGTGGACGAAATCAATAAGGTGGGACCCGGCAGTGGTGGTGGTGGGGTGTCCGAGGAGCTGGGTGCTGACGCACGTGAGATCCTACGCTCCGAAGGGTGCCGCCTCGCGTCAACCATCGGCGAAGGATCTGCGTGTTACACTTCCCTCGAGCGCGCTCTCATGCAAGCAGAGACGTCTGTCTCAGGGCGTCCCGGCTACCCTATCGGAACGGTGCAGCTCGCTCGCGCAGAGGATCACGTCGGCATGATGGTGGCACGTCTCACCGCGCAGCAGACTGATGGCGGCCTGTGGGGATCGGCTCAAGCGGTAACGAAGATCTTCCGCCAAGGTCAGTTCTTTGCTCTACTTGGTGGGGGGCACTGGCGAGCCGCTGAGCTCGTGGCAGGTGAGCTCGCCCTTGGCCCTGTCAATGACATCTATGCGCTCTGCAAAGAAGTTCACCTGGGCCTGCCATCTACGCTGCTAGTGCTTCTGGACTCTTTTGAGCAGGTTACGGGGAGGAAGAGCCTACCTGTCGTCGATCTGTCGGCCGAACCCATGCGTCCATATGTCGACGACGCTTTTGCTTCGGTCATTCTTCAAGAGGAGGTGCAGCGGGACCAGCCAGTCATCTTCACCGATGTTTCTTTCACCCCACCCAGTGAAACTCCCGCGCCTGGAAACAAGACGCCCACCACGCCGGCGGAGCGGTTGTTCCATGCACGTGCTTTGACTATCGTATCCGCTCTATGGGATGACTTTGCACGTTTGGGAATTGTCTCCGCGACCGGCTTCGAGTCCTTCGTTCCCAACGTCGTCCCCGCGACAGTAGTTACCTTGCTACGTCGCTCGAACATGCGGCAGACGCTGATGCAGGTGGCTCTTGGCGAGCTCGTTGACGTGTCTTTGAGTTGCAGCACTGGGAAGCTGTCAGAAATCGAGGCTGTTCGCGCTGCGATCGATGAGGCCATCCCGTCTGATGGCTCTGCTCTGGGAAGCCGTGCCGATGTCGTCGACGTCGGGAAGGCCAAGGTGAAGGATGCACTACCCTCACGTTGCAGGACTGGGGAGTTGTCGACTTTGGAGACTGGTTTCACTTCGAGCGACGAGCCCATCACGTCGGAGGGCGCCTTGTTGGACGACTGTGCCGATGATTTGAGGAAGAGGAATGAAGCAACAGCTGACAAGGTCCGTTCTCATGCCATTGAGACAAGTGCCTGGCGTGTTTGGGAGCGTTTCGTGGCGCACTGGCTGCGTGTTGTGTCCGTCGCGAGGTCTGTCCGGTCGCGCAAGCAAGCTGCAACGTTGCACGAGCTTTACGGCAGTTGCGTGACGCATTCTGGTGAGGCTCCTGTGCTTCGCAGCGTCCAGGTCAAGGTGACTGTTGCGCGCACCAGAGTGGTCCAGCTCGAACGATCGCAATTCGTTGATTGCCCTGTCTCGCTGCAGAGCCTCATCGCGATGTACTCCAAGGACGAGCTTCTTCAATATGTGTTTCTCTTTCCTGCGAACTTCCAAGCTTATGACGCTGTATGCTTCTATGAGGCGGAGAGCAGCATCGTCGGGACTCTGGCGGCCGGTGACTTAGTAGTTCTTCTTGGGCAAGCTAAGCACATTGGTCTGGACCGGGTTGACAAGACGGGCTGGTCTGCAGTCCAGAAATGCGTTACCGGGTTGGAAAAGGCCGACAAGGTCTTGGGCGACAAGGACTTCTGCGCAGCGTGGCATCAACGGTTGGTCTACGTCTATTTCTCCAACCAAGAGTTCTCATCCACCAAGGCTCCCCTTACTGGTCCTTGGGCGCCGCGAACGGTCATCCTCGGGCGTGACGACATTGCCAGGCTCTTCGGTAACCTTGTCTGCTGCCTTTCGAAGATCATTGGGCTGCCGCTACTGAGCGACAAGGGCGACTAACCGTGCCTCTATAGAGCGCGCGGGCGCAGCCGTATTGCGTGTTGTGGTTGTAAGCGTTGTCGTCTTGCACTAGTGCCCCCTGTGGGACGCTTCTCTTGTTTGCGCTCCCGCCGACCTTTACCATCTCACTGTACCAGATTTCGAAGTCTCCCATACCGAGTAACGCGAAGATGATGTCGCAAGTCGTCCGCTGCTGGCCCGCCTTTCGCGTAGCTGTCGCCGCCGACTGGCTAGCCGTTCCAGGCGTGTAGGTGCACGGGTACGAGCAGTTCCCGTCGGATGCAATGGCATGCTGGCGGCCGCCCTAGGGGCGGGGCTGGACCGGTTGAAGGCCGCTTGGGCCGCCGCGGAGGTGGGCCCTCTGCAGATGATTGTCAATGACTGACTGGCCACGGTCCTGGGACTGCCAGACGCAGAGCGCCGCAGACTGTGTGGCGCGCGGGGAGGCTGTACAGGCGGTGGAGCTGTACGCGCCAGTCGCCGGCACCCTCACCTCGGCGGTGTCGTCTGGGTGTGCCGTTGGGAGTCCGGCCGACGCCTCCATCCACCCGATAGCGCAGGTGGTGAGCGTCGGGCTGATGCGGCTGGGGCGGGTGGCGGCGGCGGTACCCGCCCTCCAGGCGGCGGTGCCCCTGCGCCCACTTCCCTTCCCCCCCCCCCGCCCGACCTGCTCTTTTGAAGGAGCTTTTCGTCACCTGTCCTACGCTCACCCGCCTTGAGTTTGTCGCCTGAGGTGGGCGCGCCCGCCGGCCGAGCACACGGCGTCTATGGCTGTCGTCGCCGACGTCTTCTCCTCCCCTTGACCGCGCTGCCCCCTTCCGCTGTCCCGGGCCGGCGCTTTGCTGCGTGTGTGTGTGCGGGCTGCGTTTCCATTTCCGTCATCTCCACCGTCCGCCACCAGCCCTTCATATCGTCCCTCCCCCCCCCCCCACCCCCTTCCCTTGAAGGTTCTTGGTGGCTCGTTGTGTGTGACGCCGCAGTGGGGTTCGTGTCTACATGGCCAGCCCCCTCCGGCCGATTCGGGATGTGGACGGTCGACGCCACGTGAAGGACCCCGACGCCGAGGCGGCACCGCTCACTAGAGAGGCGGCCGCAGCGGGGCGGGGGAAGCCCCCCACCGTCGCATCTGCCAATGCCGCCGCCGCCCCCACCGCCGCCACTGTTGCCCCCCGCCGCCACACGGGGGATGTGACGCTGACGCCCCGGCGGGCAGACCTCCCCGACGCGTCGCCGCCCTGCCGTGCCGTGACGGCCGAGGTACTGGGCCGCACCGCAAGGGCGGGCCGCCCGCGGCCGGCTGGCGGTGCCGCTGCCGGCGAGGCGCCGCCCACAGCTGGCGCGCCGCTGCCACCTGCGCCGACGGTGCCCGCGGGGCACCCACCCCGGCGCTGGGCGGCACTGCGGTGGCCGCGGCGGCGGCAGCGGGCGCCCGCGCAGCCGACGGGCCTTGTCCGCCTCGCAGCGACGGTGGTGATTGCGCGCCGGTCGGAGCGGCGGCGGGGGGAGACGGACGCCGCGGCGGCCGCCACGGCGGCCGCCTCTGCAGACGCGGCCATGGCCGCCGCCGACGCCTCCGCGGCAGAGCTGCTGCGTGAGCGGGCGGAGCTTGCCGCCGTTGCCGCCGCGGCGGGGCGCGCGCGCGTGCGCACGCGGGAGCGGCAGCGGGAGCGGGAGCTGCAGCGGGAGCAGCAGCGGGAGCAGCAGCGGGAGCGGCAGCGGGGGGGGGAGCGGGAGAATGAGCGGGAGGGGGAGCAGGAGGGAGAGCAATCGGCGGTTGCACCGCCGCCGGCGCCCCAAACAGCGGCGGCCGCCGAGCGGGGCCCTCGCGGCGGGGAGGTGCCCGACGACGCGCAGGCGGACGCTGCAGAGCGCACGCCGCCAAGACTCCCATTGGCGACTGGCAGAGAAGCGCGTGCGTCAAGCGTGCCGACGCCGTCTCAATCCTAACATCGAGGAGAGAGAAGGCAGGGGGGAGGTGCGACAGAAACACTGCGTACCGGCGGGACGGTGGTCGAGGGCAGGGCGGCAGTAATGTGCGCCGCACGGGCACGGTACAGATGCGCGGGGGGAGGTATGGGAGAGGCGTGGTCAGAGGCAGCTGGGGATGGGGGGGAGGCGTGGCGTGGTGGGGGGGCGGCCGGCTGGTACGGGCGGCGGTGGTGGCGGCGGTGGCGGCGTGCCGCGGCGGGCGCGCCGCCGCCCGCGGCGGTACAAGAGCCGCCCGCGGGCGGCTGGAAGTGCGCACCGCGCGGCACCGCAAGTATCGGCTGCAGGCGACCGAGGACCGCGACGACCAGCGCCGTCCACACGCGTGTACGCCACAACGACCCACCACCACCAACCACCCTGTACCTGACTGAACCACCAACCACCCTGTACCTGACTGGGCATCTGTGTCAACCTCCCCTCCCCGGCAGCGCCATGACGGTGGCGCGGCGTTCCCCCCGGCCGGCGGCGTCGCGGCTGCTGGCCGCCGCCGCCGCCGCCGCCGCGGCGGTCGCGGCCGCCCGCGGTGCGGCGGCGGCGGCGGTGGACACGGCGGCGTCCTCCTGGTGGGACCCGTGGCGGCACCACCCCGTCCTCGTCGCGGAGCCCGCCATCCGCCCCGTCCTCGTCCGCTGGTACGAGGTCAAGCTCAGCGAGGAGCACCCCGACCGCCCATTCACCGGTCACACCCGCTACCTCCCCGGTGGCTCCAAGGCGTACATGACCGAGGCAAACTTCCCGTACGAACCGCTGGCCGACGCGGCCGCGCGCGACCGGCTGGCGGGGTGGGACCTCGTCAAGCTGCCCGGCCACGGGCCGATGGTGCGCGACTGGCTCAAGCTGCACCTCAACCGGGACGTGACGCTGTGCTTGGCGCTGCGGTACAACACGGGGGAGGAAGTCCGCGTGCCGGGCTACGTGCTCGCGGATGTGGCGGTCGTGGACGAGGCGGACCGGCTGATCCGGGAGGGGATGGAGCTGCCCGGCCGCGCGGGGGTCTGGTGCAAGGCCGCCGCGGCAGGGGTGGTGACGCTCCCGCGGGGGCCGCCCATGGGCATTGTCTGCGGCCGCCCCGACTTTTACTCGTACGATATGTACCTGTGCGAGGCGGACGGCAGCGCGCCGGCGGCGCCGGCGGTGGCCAAGGCCTTAGACGGCGTCAAGGTGTACCCAAACTCGCGGTGCCCGCCGGCGCTGCACGACGTGTGGGTGACGCCAAACGTGGATGGGGCGGATGAGGGCACGGCGGGGAAGAGCTGGCGCACGTGGCACCCGCAGGTGGACCCGGTGTACTGGTGGTACGTGATGGCGACGGTCGGCTGCTCCCTTTTGGCCTGACCAGAGGGTAGATGGGCTGCTGAGAGTGGGTGCCATTGTGACGCCCAGTCGTGTGTGTTCTTGATGTGGTGGACCGTTGTTAACGTGCGCGTGACGTTCCTCTCTGTTGTTTTCGCGTCACCGCCCTCCATCATGTCTGTTTTCCCCTCTCCTCAGCTACTATAGGCACGAGCACGGCACGGCACCTCACTTTATGGCCCCGTACGCGCCCCGCCTCGACTACACGGCATGGAAGAACAAGCGGCAGGACGCGTCCCATCCCGGCTTCAAGGGATATGGCATGATTGCGAAGAACGGCACCGCTCATTACATCACGGTGCACGCGTCCACGTCGGAGCTGTTTCGCATCCACCAGCGCTTCCACACCGTCACCTTTGCGGCGGTGACCAAGGCCGGCGAGATTGTCGCGGACCTGTCCATGAAGGGGGACTTTGGCCCGGCCTTTGCGCTGCCGACCAACTTTCGCCGCGACCGCCGGCGGCTGCCCGTCGGCGGGGCAGTCCAAGAGGAGCTCCTCACTGAGTTTGAGGCGGTCAAGCGGGACCGGCCGGGCATGTCCAAGCGCATCAACGTGTTGAGCGGGGCCACCCGTCATACACATCGCGTGTGTACGGGTAAACGAGGTTTTTATTGGCGCTGCTCCGGCTTTTGTGTGCGTGGTGTGCCTGCTGCCGTTTTTACGGCCGGGCCGTGGGACAGAGCGCTGGCAAAAGGCTGTACGAGCTGGCGTCATCAGCGATGGCGATGCCGTCCAGTTTTGCTCGTCTGCGGCTGTGCGGCAGTGCGTCCTCGCTGGTGGTAAGGATACGAACGGAGTGCGCCTCGGGACGTGCTCGGCTTGCTACTACAAGAATCCCCCAGCTGCTATGAGGAAGGGGTGCCCCAACCCTTGATAATCTCTGGTGCACAAGCCTGGGTCATCCCCTCGGACGGCCGCGGCATCCCCTGGGCCGGCCTGCCTCCCCTTCCTGTGTAATCCTGATAAGGCCGACGTCCAACGCCAGCTACCTCCCCGTCAGCGAGACAAGGCTTGCAAGGGTTGCAAGTCCAGAGCGGAACGAGCTAGTCGGTCGGCACCCCCTACCGCGTCCGCGGCACCCCCTCCCGCGCCCCCTTCCCCACGACGTCAGGTCTCACTGACAAGCGTGTCAGTGGCACCAGCAGTGGCACCAGCTCTCCATCAGCTCTCGATGGTGACGGGGCCCTCATTGACGACTGAACCAGACAGTGACACCATCAAGGGGCTCATCGACGCCCATGTCGAGAAGACAAAGCAGGAGGAAATCCTTGTGACCTTTGTCAAGGGTGCAAGAAGGATCTACCGGCGGGTCATCATTTTGAGAAAGGCCGTCGTTGGGGAGCGGACGGACCGCCGACGGCGGGCCGACGCGATTGCCCAGGTGTCCACCACCCTGTGGGTCAAGTCAGCCGATATCGCATCAGTCATGGTCCCCATCCTGCTGAGGGCCCAATCGCAGGGGGCCGCGATTGCCCCGTTCCACTCCCTTTCCGTCCGAGAGCAGACGCGGTTCAAGGTGGCTAAGCGCATCAGCGGGGTCACTTGGGCCCACATACGGGCCTTTTTGGGCGGGGCATCAAGTGGCCTGGCGAGCCGAGAGGTCTTACGAACTGACTTACTGGCGGAGAGCGCGGCTCAAGTGACGGCGGATGCTACTGGGGCGAATTTTATCAGTCCTCGAGCGGTGGTCCAAGCATTGCTGGACCAACTGGTGGCAGAGGACAACTTTGACGAGCGACCAGTGCACGTGTGCACGGCTGTACATGCCGGCGGCGCACCCGCGCGAGGCGGTGCTGACGCGATGGTACAGGTGGACCATGGCCCAGGGCTGCGCGCGGTCGAGTTGACTGTTGACGGGGTGGCCGATGCACCCCTGGGCTACCACCCAGCCGCAGGCATTCCCCCTCGCACCGGCCCCGGCCGCCAGCCAATGGTGGTGGACACGGCGGCGGCGGCGGCGGCGGCGGTGGCGGAAGGGGCGGGTGCCGCCAGAGCCGTGGCGGCGGGTGGGGCGCGTGCCGCGGGAGCCGCGGCGGCGGGGGGAGCGGCGGCGGAGGGGGCGGCGGCGGTGGGGGCGGCGACGGTGGGGGTGGCGGCGAGGGCAACCGTGGCGGCGGCGGGGGCGGCCGCGGTGGCGGCGGCGGCGGTGTCGGCGGCGGCGGTGACGGCGGCGGGGGCGGTGGCGGCGGCCGCGGGCAGGGCGGCGCCGGGAGCGCGCGCGACGGCGGGGGACGCCGTCGCCGGCACCGCGACGCCCGATGCGGCCAGCCCCACCGCCGCCAGCGCGGTACGTGATGGCGGCCTTACTGTGGCAGTATTGACCCCCAGGTAGGGGGGCAACACGTGCCATGCAAGGGGCGGCAGGCCACTAGCCTGATCCGTTCCTCCCCCTGCATTTGGGTCCATATTCCCTAAGTTTGGGATAGTTAGCTTAGTAGTAAATCCAACTTGGATTTGAGGGTTTTCTGCATTTATGGTCTTGAATTTTCGTGTGGCCCGGTGGGCAGGTGCTGGGGTGGGAGATTCTGAAGGGCGAGATTCTGAGTGGACCCTGGGGGGATAAGGGGAGGGACAGCGGGGCTTGGCCCTGCGTCCCCGTCCCGACCAAGAAACTGTTGGACCACACACCATCCTCTTGTTTGTCCGTGGGGGGGTTGCCCCACAACAGGGACAGAGTGTGTGCGACTTGCACTTCTTCCGGTTCCCCCGACACGGGAGGCAGCCCTAGCACACCGCCCCAACTTAGGTGCCGTGTGTGCTAGTGGTTTTTGCCACAATTGGTGGAGCAGCAGGGGACAGAGGTAAACTTTACCTCCGGGTGCACCCGGGTGTAGGGGGCCCTCTGTCTCAGAGGAACGGTGGTCTTGGACCGTTTCATACGGATCGTCAGCCAACATGGCTAGCTCGGACCCTCCGTCGTCCGGGGAGTACACGGGTGACGCACGTACTTCAGTGCCTTTGAATACTGGTGAGACACAGGTGGGTTTACCTGGGGTCGCAGAGGGACTAGAGGTCCCTCAAGCCAGCAGGACTGGAAGTACGGGCGGGCAACAGGCCACCCCGACTCAGTCGGGAGTTCACTCGGGTGACACTTCTGATGTGGGTGGGCCGAAGTCTGGCCACCGTGTGGTATACTCAACGGGAACGTCCCAAGGGGTGAGGACTGTCCCCGCGGGTTCCACTCGGGTTGGAGCCAACTTTGGCTTGGAGTCGTCGCCAACTAGGCTTTCGGAGGACGGTGGACCTCCGTTGGTCGGCGATGGGCTCGCGCCCATGCCCCCGGTTGAGACCCCTGAGGAACGTGGTTACCCCTCAGGTGGACTCCCGGAGGCGGACCGAGACTCAACTGGAGTCGTCAATCCACTCCTCGCGGAAATTGTCCGTCGGGAGGCGACCAATGTGTTGCGGCAGACTTTGCCGGACCTGGTGGTCACGATGACGAGTACTATTCTGAATCAGATTGTGGCGAGTTTGCCAGATGGCCTTAGGGTCCAAACCGGATTGGGGCTTTCGAGCCCGCAGGCGCAGGGGGAATCCCCCCTTACGCCTATCTCTGGTCGCCCCGAACTGGGGGCGACACCTGTGACTCCCAACGAGGGAGCCACACCATACTCGGTGGGGCGTACGCCCTTCACAGGGGAGTTCCCCCCGGAGACGCCGGCGGCTACACCAAGCGCGCCGCGCCGGACTACAGGCACTGAGAGTGAACTTACCCCAGTGCCACAGCGGCTGTTCCCTCAACGTGAGGTGCCGCCCAAGATCCAGGTAGCCAACCCGGTCTACCAGAGGATATTTGACTGTGAGACCTACGCCCTCCACAACAAGTCGGTGGTGTATGGTCCTGACCAGGCCCGAGCCATGGGCCGTGCCAAGAAGAATGCACTTCATTCTTTTGGGCACAAAGCGGAGTGGGACGGAACTCCCCCCCTCCGTGTCTTTGAGTTCCTACGTCGTTTCACGTCGTCCTCGGACTCGTCGTCTTTCTCCCCGCCCTCAGATTCGGACGCCAAGTCGGCGGGAAACGAATGACCGTTGGGGCTGGTCGTCCGAAGCTCACAACGGCAGCCTCGGCCAAGTGGGCCAGGAGGACGAACCAACCGTGCCGGATACTGCGGCGACCTAAGGGAGTCCGCCCACCTCGGGTAGGACTCCCCAAGAACGTAAACCCACGTCGGGTCATCGCGGTGCTGACGGGTGAGAACTTCCAGGTGGCTGGACGGGTGCAACTTGCCCCCGGCCGTGCATGCTGTACCCGTATCGTACTTGATACCGGGTCCGGAGCCTCCTTGATACGCAAGTCGCTATTACCAAAGGAGGTGAAGCTCCAACGCTGGAGGTCCAAAGCTGACCATATGATTGACATCAATGGTGGGGTACTTCCCATCGTTGGTGCCGTGACCCTACCAACTAGGTTGGGGACCCATGAGGTCGACGTGACCTATGGTGTAGTTGAGAATATATCGGTACCCCTGCTTCTGGGTATCCCTTATGTTGTTACACAAGTGCCTTTGATTTGTGGCCCTGAGTACTGGGCCAAGTTGATGAATGGGGAGACTATCCCCATCCTTGGTAAGGGAAAGTCTGTGGCTCCTGTGACAGTTTCACAGTCGAAGCCTGTTTGCTCTGTGAGGGAAGGGTTTACTGCTACCCTGCGTCTAGCCCGTAAAGTCACGTTGCCCCCCAACTCGGTGGCGCACGTTGATGATGTAACTGATTTTACGGGGAACGGGTTGGTGCACCCTCACCCCCGTCTTGCTCGCAAGCACCAAGTGCATGTTGCCCTTGGCACGATGGACTCCAAAGCCGGAGTCCCGTGGAGGATCCAGGTGATGAACCTGAGCCCGACGCCCAAGTACTTCAAGTCGGGAGCCAAGTTCGGCTATATCGACCAACACGAGGGACCGGTAGTAGCGGTCACCCTCAACGCGGGCGCAATTAGCGACCCGAAGTCCGGAAAGGAGAAGCATCAAGCCAAGTCGGCCGCCTCTCCTCGACCCCATGTGAACATGGAGGGTGTCCCCCCCAGGTTGAGGGTTCAAGTTGAACGCCTCTTGGACCAATATCACAAGTTGTGGGATGGTCAATTGGGACTCATGAGAGCCACCCAACACCGGATCGAGTTGAAGCCCGGTGCACCCCCTATACGCCAACAACCGTATAGGGGAGGACCTCGTTCAAGGGCCCTCGTTAAGGAGCAAGTTGCTGGCATGGAGGCCCTCGATGTGATCGAGGCCAGCAACGCCGAGTGGGCGAGTCCGGTGGTTATCGTCCCCAAAGTTGATGGGACCCCCCGGTTTTGTATCGACTACCGTAAGCTCAACGAAAGCACGGTGAAGGACAGTTATCCCCTACCTAGGATGGATGACTGTCTGGACTCTCTGGGGGAGGCAAACGTGTTCTCTACCCTGGACTGTAACGCGGGGTACTGGCAAATTCCCATTGCCCCGGAGGACAGGCATAAAACTACCTTTACCTGTCACTGTGGTACCTACCAGTGCAAGCGTCTACCGTTTGGTCTGTGTAACGCGCCGGCAACTTTCCAGCGCGCTATGGACATGATTCTGGCCGGAGTACGGTGGCAGATCTGTCTTGTGTACCTAGACGATATCATTGTGTTCTCCCGAAGTCCGGAGGATCACATTGGCCATCTTGGCCAGGTGTTCAAGCTACTTGCTGACGCCGGTGTGTCACTGAAGGCGAGTAAGTGCCACCTCTTTACTCAAGAGGTGGAGTACTTGGGACATGTTGTCCGTCCGGGGCGTCTCAGTGTTAACGAGAAGAACTTGAGGGCCATTCGTAAGGCTCAGTACCCCCGGACCCAGACCCAGATGAGGAGCTTCCTCGGGATGTGTGACGTGCACCGACGTTTCACCAAGGGCTTCGCCAAGGTGGCGAAGCCGTTGAATGAGCTAGTGAGCTCAACGCTACCGAAGAACCTGCCTCCCCCAAGTCGGGTGGAGCAGGAATCCTTTGAGACTCTTCGGGACCTTCTGCTGAAGCCCCCCATCTTGGCTACTCCCAGGTTGGGAGGCCACTACATCCTGGATGTGGACGCTAGCTACGACCAACTTGGTTGTGTGTTGCTTCAGCAGCAGCCGGACAAGGAGTACTTGCCGGTGGGATACTTCAGTAAGGGGCTGAACTCGGCCGAGAAGAACTACGGAGTCACCGAGTTGGAAGGACTCGCAGTGGTGTGGGCGGTGACGTCACTTCGTCACTACCTGGAGAGTGAGAAGTTCCTCATCCGCTGTGACCACCGCGCGTTGCAGTTCATCTTTAAGACGGACTGTACGAACACTCGTCTCAACCGATGGAGGGTGCGACTGGCACCCTTCAACTTTGACATTGAATACCGACCTGGCAGGCAACATGCCCTTGCCGACGGCCTCTCTCGGGTACCTACCGAGGGGCTGGACACTAACCCAGTCGATGAGGACATCCCCATCGTGGGGGTAGTCACGCGCTCGGGTCAGGCGTTGAACCCCGAGGCGCCAGGGAACAAGAAGTACTTGCCCCTGTCCCTGGACGAGGTGGTGAAGGCCCAGGCCGAGGATCCCTTCTGCAAGTCGCAGAGGGATATACTGGATACAGTGGTAGAGACGCGGTTCTTTCTGGGAGACGATGGCCTCGTCATGAGGAGGGGGGTATTCCAGGGGACCGAACAACTTGTCGTCCCCGCATCCCTCAAGGACAGTATCCTTGAGAGGGAGCACAACGCTCCCACGGGTGGACACCTGGGGTCTAGTAAACTGTACCAGACCCTGAGGACCAGGTACTACTGGCCGTCCATGGTGGTGGACATCTACAGTTGGGTGGCTGCCGGCACAAGTTGTGCACAGAACCGTCTGATGGAACGGCGGCCTAGTACGGCTATGCTATTGTTCCCGGCCAAGGAGCCCTTCGCCGCGTTGGCAATGGACATCCTTGGGCCACTGCCAGTGACCGAGGAGGGCAACCAGTACCTCCTGGTCATCTGTGACCGCTTCACGAAACTTACGCGAGCGATCCCACTGGCAGAGATCACGGCCATGTCGGTCGTGTCAGCCTTCCTAGATCACTGGGTTGCCGCGTATGGCATCCCAAATAGTACACTATCGGACAATGGACCGCAATTTGCGTCGGTACTGTTTCAGGGAGTGCTGGATATGTTGGGGGTTAAGGCAAACTATGCCACCCCCTACCACCCACAAACTAATGGGCAGGTGGAGCGCTTCAACAAAACTATTGTTAGGCAGCTGCGCCACTATGTGAGTGAGCACGTGAAGACGTGGGACCAATACATTTCTATCCTTACTACTGCCTACAATTCGCAGGTTCACTCATCTACAGGGGAAGTACCCCTCGCTTTTGTGACCCCCCGTCGTGTGCGGTCTATTGCCGTGCGGCGGTCGCTCCCAACTAGGGAGGATGGTGGCAGCACGCCTACTCCTACTGAGAGTAAGGCGGAGTTCGCCGCTAGGCTTGAAAACCTCATCCCTAAAGTCAGGGCTGAGATGGACAAAGCACAAAAGCGCTACAAGCGTACCTTTGACAAAAAGGTGCGCAATGCTAAGCATGTCCCCGAGCAGGGTGACTGGGTGCTGGTACACTCGCACACCCCAACTGGGGGTAAGCTGGTATTCCAGACGAAGGGGCCGTACCAGGTCCTTCGTACTGATGGGCGGCGCTTCACCATCGAAAGTGACGATTGGGTCCGCACAGTGAACGGACAGGACGTGGTCACAGTTGCACCCCCGCCTGCAGGCGACCCAGCTTGGGCGCGTGCTTTGGAAGCGTGGCGACTCCCCTCACTGCCTGCGGCCAAACAGGGCCCGCAGGAGTACGTCTTCGATAAGTTCATCGACCACGGATGGGATGAAGACACTGACCGCCTCACGTTGAGGGTGCGTTGGTTTGGCTACAAAGCCAAGGATGATACGTGGGAGTATGTGGAGGACCTTCCCGCTGAGAAGGTCCGGGCGTACTGTGCCCGGAATGAGATAGACCCTAACAGCCCTCCCTCAACGTGAGGGAAGGCCGAGCAACAGTGCCAAGAGAGTGCTTCAAGTCGAAGTAGTACGCAGAGTGGCTTTTAACTACAGCCCTAACCCTCACACACTCACAACAAAGGCAGCTACCAACTAGGCACGCATGCTAGACTCTCCCACTCGACGGCCCTCGCCCTCACGTGGAGGCGAGCGGCGAGACCCACGCCGATAACGGTCTCCACTCGTTGGAAGGGGCGGCGGCTCCAAGTCGGAACCGTCGCGCCCCTCACGGTCGCGCAAGTGGCGCCGACCGTGGCCACTCTTCTGCCTGGTCTTGCGCGCAAGTTTGCGACGCAGACGCTGGACAGACTCCGTCTCCGACGGGGAAGAGGACTCCGAAACGGAGTAAGACAACTCGTCTTCCGATACGGAAGGAGAGCGCCGCGAGTGTCGGCGACGACGGCGAGGAGGCGAGTATGCCCGGCTCGCGCGACGTTTGCCACGCCCAAGTGGGGCTGGCTGGGGCATAATAGCCCCAATGCGAGCCAACTCGGCTGTCATAAACTCCGCCACCGACTCGCAACTCGCGGTCGCCACTGCAGTACGAACGCGCTCCTCAAGTTGAGGAGTCTCGGAACTCTGTAGGGTTGCGGTCGACGCGGCCAACCAGGAAATGGTGCGCACCAACGTGGTGATCATCATCTCTGAGGTTAGAGGCGTGGGCGGCAACACCAACTTGGGGTATACCGTCAGGAGGGTGGCCCCCAAGTTGGGGGACACCGGGGTGGATGACTCCACGGCCACGCGGATCGGGATGTTCCCGTGAGGTTGGAAAGGAACAGGAGGAAGCGGAGGGGCACGCCGAGGCGGCGGTACCCGGGTGTAAATGCGACCCCGACTTGGGGCCCCCGCAGTAGGTTGAGTCATATGGTCATCATATGAGGGCACAGCCATAACTATGGGCTTGCCCGGGGGTGGCGCAGTGTGGCGATCCACCCCCGGGGCCTACGGGTAGTCCCCGATGCCCAACCCCTCTCGTAGGACCACACGGCCGTCGTGAAGTTCACGAGCGACCCACACGAACTGGCGAAGTGCGCCATCGTCCTTGGGCCCACGAGTGGGGCGGCGCAACTTGTGCTCAATGCTCTCCCACTCGATAAACTTATGGAGCCGGAGCATCTCCTCAAGTAGAGTGAGTTGTCCTGATGAGCACCCCTCAGCAACTAGCTGAGGGGTGAGCTGTTCCAAACCTTGGAGGAGCCGGAGGGGGAGATGCCAGAGCATCCCCCGCCGCTGAACACAGGACACCCAGGTCGACATGACCTCGAGGAGCCACTGGGTGGCCAACATGGCCCACACCAGCTGATCAGGGGCAGCCGTCAACATGACGGAGCCGAAATGGTCAAGCAACCGTGGCAACAACGCCGGGAACCCGTAGGGGACCTCAACTTGAGGCCACCACTCGGGCTTCTTCGGATAGTACTGCTCCTTACTGGCAGCAGACTGTTGAGGAAACTCAAGTTGAGCCGAGGTCACCAAGTAGGGACCTCGCCGGAAGTATTTCTCCATCCGCACATCAAAGTGATGAGTGTGCGGATCGGCCTCGTGGAGGTACGGTGGGCGAGTTGCCACAGCGTCCCACGTGAAGGTCGGCAAGTCGCCGGGACCCGGGATAGTTCCCCCGCGGTCCACCATGGCCTTGGCACGCTGAACGTCCTCAACCTCCTCATCGTCCAGGAAGGCAAACTGGTCCGTCCTGAAGCCGGCAGGGAACCCGACCCTACGGGGATACTTCTCCCGTAGGCGGTCCCATACCCGGCCCATCTCTGCGCCAAGTCGGCCACAGCGAAGAACAGTCAGCCCCCCCTCATAGAGAGGCCAAGCGGGGTAAAACCACCGCCCCAAGGCCTCACGCGGGACAACTTGTCCGGCCTCCGGGGGAGACCACGCCGTCAACCCAAAGCCGGGTGACGCGGGAGTCCCGTCCCCCGGAGCGATCGCGGAGCCCCCGCCGGAAGTCCCGGCGGGTGCTGCCCCGTAGGAGGTGCCCTCCATGCGCTCGTCACGAGAGTCCGTCTCCACTCCCGGAGTCGCCATGGCTCTCCCCAAGTTGGGGAGAGACGCTCTGGCTATCGCAGCACGAGACCCGCCTCGAGTTGAGGGGGACTCGGATCGTGGGTATACGGGTGGCCTCCCCAGCGTGGGGCGGCCCAGTGGAAGGTGAAGGGGAGGTGGTGGTGATAGTGAAGTGTGAACTGAGGAGAGCAAGCTGCCGAGTGGGCAAGCTTGAGGAGAAGGGCGGTCAACGTGACCGCCTCCACATCCGTGTTACGTACTCGATGGGGGACAGCAAGTCGCGCCCCCAACGCCGAGACGTGCGTTTACGCACCCCCTCACAGGGCCGAGCGGGTCGGTCGGAACTGAGGAGAGGGGAGTGTGGCAGTATTGACCCCCAGGTAGAGGGGCAACACGTGCCATGCAAGGGGCGGCAGGCCACTAGCCTGATCCGTTCCTCCCCCTGCATTTGGGTCCATATTCCCTAAGTTCGGGATAGTTAGCTTAGTAGTAAATCCAACTTGGATTTGAGGGTTTTCTGCATTTATGGTCTTGAACTTTCGTGTGGCCCGGTGGGCAGGTGCTGGGGTGGGAGATTCTGAGTGGCGAGATTCTGAGTGGACCCTGGGGGGATAAGGGGAGGGACAGCGGGGCTTGGCCCTGCGTCCCCGTCCCGACCAAGAAACTGTTGGACCACACACCATCCTCTTGTTTGTCCGTGGGGGGGTTGCCCCACAACAGGGACAGAGTGTGTGCGACTTGCACTTCTTCCGGTTCCCCCGACACGGGAGGCAGCCCTAGCACACCGCCCCAACTTGGGTGCCGTGTGTGCTAGTGGTTTTTGCCACACTTACCTCCGGATGTCCCCCCAAGCCACCCATTCAACTGCTGTTTGGTATGGACAAGGGGGGGAACGAGAGCACGGTAAAAGTTTGGCTCGGCATCGCCAATCAACGTCGTCCTGGTGGTACTGGCAGCTCAATTGTCTTGGAGGTCTTCCCGTGCAAGAATGACAACTATGCCGCTCTCAAAGAACTAAGTAACGCCTGGCTCCCGGATATTGTGGACCTGCGTGAAGCAGGGCTGCTCGTCGGTGGCGAGCCTCGCGCGGTGCGGGTCATCCTGACGGGCGACTACTCTTGGCTGACCAGCTGGTCGGGGCACTCGGGACCCAGCAGCCGATGGCCTTGTCAGTGGTGTACAGCAGTGGCGCAGCGGACGGCCACAAACGGGAAGATCGCGACAGACCACGGCTGTATCCAGGACGGCAGCCGCTCTGCGGGCCAGCCACGTGCGCTGTCTCACGCGGCGGACATGCGACGGCTGTACAGTGGTGGTGATAGCGCATCCTTGGTGCCCCCGCTGGCCCCGAGACGCCACCTCTCCATTGAGCGTCGCCCACTGATGCTGGTGGACTGTGCGGACTTTGCGCCGCTGCCACTTCACCTTACACTGGGCATCACCGTATGGATGCTACAACTGGCGGTCGAGGCAGTGGTGTATGCCCATGGTGACGCGGCTGGGGAGGCGTTTTGCGTCCAGCTCGGCGACTTGCTACGCGCTGTCGCGGGGGTGTCCCCAGCTCCCTATTTTGGCGGGGCTTTTGAGGGCAAGGAGTGTCAGCGCATCGGCCGCAAGCTGTCTGCAATTTGTGAACTACTCGACGGGCACGCGTACGCGAGGCATGCGGCGGCGTTCCGGCATGCCTTCACCATGTGGCAGAACCTCCTGCCCACCCTCACCCGAGCGGCAGACGTCCCTGCCAATGAGATTGAGGCCTTCGCGCGGGGCGCGGCGGGTTTTGTGGACGCGCTCCAGAGCTCCTTTAAGTGGGTGCGGATTACACCCAAGCTGCATGTGCTGGCCTGCCACGCGCCGCAGTTTCCGCGACGATTTCGGAGCCTCGGACGGTACAGCGAGCAACGCCAGGAGGCGCTGCACGGGAGATTCAACCGCGATGCTGCGCTGTACCCGGCGGCCACCTTCCTGGGCAGCTGTCGTACGTTTGTGGAGCCGTCAGCCATTGGCGTGGTGGTCAGCGATGACGCATTCAACCACGGGGCCCGGCGTAAGCCGGCCGCGCCTGGGGCCAGGCAAGCAACCAAGACAGACGACCGGCGCTGCCGTGCCAGTAAGGAGAGTGCGGGCCTCATCATGTCATCCAGCGCCTCTCTGGACAAGGCCGCCACTGACATTGCGAAGTGGGTGGTCAATATTACCGCTGAGGCGGCGACAAGAATCAGGGCCTACCATAAGCGTATGGACGCTGGCACGGGGCAGCCGGGCTCTGGGTACCCAGACGGCGAGGATGATGGCCTGCTGCCAGATATTGTGTCGAGGCAGGTAATGGAGTTGTTGGGTTGGAGCTTGCAAGATGAGGGAGCGTGGTGACCAGTAAATGAGAGCTGTTGGAGCGCGACACCGACAGTAAATTATTTCCCGCTGTGGTCGGCGGTGCGCCCACGCCACAGGCCGCGACCAGTGGAGCCCATCGCGTGAAGACATTTAAAGAGTGGCGCTCCCAACTTTGACTGTTTTCTGTCGCGGCGAGCTTCCTCAACCACACATGCGGGTGATTCGCAGTCACCTGGCGCCAATCCGCGTTTTCCAGGCATCTGATGGATGACAGCGCCCCGAGGACATGAAAAGGCACGATGAATTCTCTCTGAACCAATCAGCGGTCGAGAATGCCGTAAGACCGCAAAAGGGGGATCTTAACTAGGGGTGTGGAGGGCGGACGTCGGATGGGAAGGGCGACTGGGGGGCAGCAGCGGCGGGGGTGGGACGCTGCGCGGTCCGCCTTCGGGTCGGGGGTGGGGGTGGGGTTAGGGTCCATATCTGAGGTGGGGTTCAGGTGCCATGGAAGGAATTTTCGTGGAGTTCAATACTCATAGGATGCAAGCATCCCCCGTAGTATGATGAGGTGAGGTGGGGTTCTGTTCAGGCCATGCGCGCCCGACAATGCGATCCGCTCCCACCCGCACCTTCGATGTCCACTCTTTCCCTGTCCTCCGCCCACCCCCACATATGCTCCTCCCCCCCTGCAAGCATGGCCCCTTCCCCTCCTTCCCCTATGCCCCCCCCCCGGCATCGTCCCTGCCCTCCCCGTACAGCTTCCGATTCCCTCCGCATCGCTCTCCTCCCCGTGCCCGCATCGCCCCCCCGCCTTCTTCATAGCTCCCCGCCCCCCGCGCCGCCCCTTTCCCCCACGCCGTTCCTCCCCGCGCCGTCGGTCCCTCCCGCGCATCGCTCCCGCTCCCCGTCGGTCCTCATCCCCGTCACTCTCTTCCCTCCTTCGCTCTCCCTCCGTGGCTGCCCCCATGCTTTATGGAACCCCCCCCTTCATCGCTCCCCCTTTCATCCCCGAATCCCCTAGCTTCGCGGCGCGAGCGCGATCGTTTATTATGTCCTTCGTTGTTGGCTTAGCTCCTCATCTGCCTGGCTGCGGCGCCCTGAGCAACAGCATCGCTCCCTTCTATGTACCAATTTGCGGGGGAAGAGGTCTCGCCGTTAGGCGAGACCTTCCCCCCCGCCATCCGGGCCAGAACCTGCACGTCGTAGCGGCAACGTCGCGAAGATGAACAACACCGCCCCATTCTGTCCACCAGTTTGCGGGAGGGGGCAGGTCGCGCCGGTAGGCGCCGGTAGGCGAGACCTCCCCCCCGCTTGGCGAGACCTCCCCCCCAGGCATCCGGCCCGCTGAACTCGGCTCTCGTAGAGCGTGACCCAAAAAAAAGAACGCTTCCACTGGTCGCGGACGCATGTATTTACGTCCTGAACGATGGAGGGGGGGCGGGGGACGGGGGGCTGTCGCGCTGCACCCCCTCAAGAATGCTTGCGGATGCGGGATCCGTGCCGCGGTGCGTCGGGAACCTAACCCAACGTCAGCACATCTTACTAGAGAGCGTTTTTCAACCCTGGTCGCGTTCCCCGGTGCACTTCAATACTCTATCGATGGATTTCAATTCCACATCAAGCTCTGTATGTCACCTGAACCCCACCTCAGATCTGGAGTCGAACCCCACGCTCATCCCTAGGTCCCCACTTCAAGCGTGTTCAAGGCTTGAAGCGCTTGAAGAAACCTTGAATTGTAGCCCCCGTAGCCCCCCCCACAGAAGATGGAAACGCCGATCTCTTAGTACAAAGCTTGAATATGCTTGATACTTCTTCCCCTGCATCGTTCTCGCAGTCCTACAACACACGGTTTGCACCGCAAGAAGAAGAGCTGCACGATGGTGTGTAGAAAAAGTGCGAGAATCGTGCATAGATACCTTTTTTCAAGGAAATTCAAGCTTCTTTCAAGGTCGCGCATGAGCGGGCCGCGGACGGGCCGGACATTGTTTCGGACGTGAACGGCCCGGCTAAGGGAAGTACGCCGCCGCGAAGCGGTCGATCTGATGAAAAAGTCCCTCTGGCGGGGCTTGAAACACACCGGATACACCCATGTTAGGACTTTTCTCGTCGGGCGCGAGACACGCTCTGGACGATCGCGGTGCGTCGTTGGGCAGTTAGTTTCAGAATGAGCCACCCAGTACACGGGACCCCCTGGACCCGGCGAGGTAGGGCAGCTGCGATGAAAAGTGCCTCCGGTCCCACACCAGCCGTGCTGCGGTCGAGAACGGCGACCTGTTCCGAGTGGGCGGCGTGCCGTCACGACGACGTCGCCGCTCCGTCCTATCCCCCAGTTTGCTGACCCCGGCCTAAGGGGTGTGTCAGGATATGGTTGAACGCGACGTCCACAGCGACGTTGACATAAAGGAATAGCAGCAAGCGGGCAGCGGCTTGTGACAGCCACACTCCTTTTTACAGTGCCCGTAGGCGTCGCGTGTCCACCGCCCTCCCTCTCTCACCCTCCCCCTACGGCACCCTCTTACGCGCTCACCTCCCATAACCTCACTCGACGGCGGCCTCTACGACCAGCCGCAGGTCACACGAGGTGCATGACAGCTGGTGCCGACCGAGACAAAACGACCACCAGCATGAGCGCCGCCGCCGGCCGGAGCACGCGCCGCCTGGCCGGGTGGGAGGGGAGCCGTTCTCGCCGGTAGTGGGAACGAGGGACGAGTGGTCGCCGTCGCCGCCGCCGCCGCCGCCGGCCGGTTAAGGGAAACGGGAGCGGAGTTGCGCGGCGAGGTGGGGCGGCATGGTGGGCTCTTCAAAGAGGGCACTGCGACTGTAACCACTCCGAGCAGCCGGACAGGGCCGTAGCCCGGGATGAACACAGCGGCGTGAGACGCTCTTCTTGTCTGACCGGAAGCTCCCAGGGGAGTGGCAGTGTGACTTAACAGGAGTTGCAAAAGACTTGGTCGCTTCGCTTAGGCAGCGGACGACCTCTTAAAAATGTACTGTGCTGTAGTTGCTCGTCACTTAAGTGCGCTACACACGCGCTTCAAGGTCCGATTCACGGTCGCTCAAAACGGTCGGCGGAGGCTTGAAGAGCCACCGCTTCAAGCCACTTCAAGGTTTCTTCAAGCTCTTCAAGCCTTGAACACGCTTGAAGTGGATCCCAAGATAAGGCGCACTGCGCTGGGGGGGGTACGCGGTGGCCCGCACGGGCCGCCGCCACCCCCTTCTCCCGCAGGACGGCACAGCAAGCAACAGTTTTTTTCGAATGAGCGCACCGAGTCAAGCACGAAAATGTTCAAATCTGCACACGAATGTTCACTCGAGATCCGAGAGAAGAACAAGAAGAATAGCAGTTCATTCGCTCTCTTCCCCCTCCACGCTGCTCACATCGTATTCGTCACTGGAGCTCGCACCAATGCACTCCCCATGGTGTTCCACGATCCGTGCGCTGCAAGCCGGGCCCACAGAGCACTCACGGCACACCCAGTGCTCCCCGCAATTGCACCCCACCCACCCCCGCCCCCCCCGGTGCGTCTTGCTCCTACAGACCCGGCAGGTGTTGTTCTTCCTGTCCAGGAGGCGCTGATCCTCAGCCATGTCCTTGTGCACCCTCTTGCGGAGGCGCTCCTCTGCGGGCGGCACCTTCTCCTCCTCCAACTTTTCCCGGGCGGCCTGCCGCGCGTGCGCCTGGGCGGACAAAGTGGCGCCCGAGTGAAGAACAGAGCGCCGCACCGTCGCCTGACCCGTAGAGGTCCCCTTGCGGCTCGCCGTGTTGCGCTGGGTGGCATCCGAGATGACGGCAGATGCCGCTCTCTGCGCCACCTCCCGCGTGGAGTCGCCCCCCTCCGCCATGCCGAGGTTGTCCTTGGCCCGCTGCAACATGGTGGCCGGGCTGAACGGCCACAGCCCACACAGCCGGAAGAAACCAACAATGGCATTTGACGTGAAGGCCATGACCTCCGCCAAGTAAGCGGCCAGCAGCAGCGAGTCGCGCGCGTTGGTGGACGTCAAAGCGCAGTCCATGATGCCATGCTCGTTAGTCCGCGTCGTACGCCCCTTAAACGAGGCGAACGGGTACGCGTCCAGCGGCTGGTTGAAGTGCGACGAATTGGGCGTCAAGAAGAACAGGAAGACCGCCCTGGCCATGCACTTCTCAATCACTTGCGCCTGCGTGTGGGCCCCCAACTGGTCACCTAACAAAAGTGCCTCACGACCAGGGTTGCGGATGCTCCACTCGGTACAGAAATGGTCCATCACCACCCCAAAAGTCTCCCCGTCCTAGATCCCAGTGTCGGTCGAACAATAAAAACGAGGCCTTGCACGCCTGCTGACCCGAGGGGCCTCCCTCCAAGTGAAAGAGACATCAGCCGTACGGCTCTCATCAAAGCTCGCCTTCAAAACATGCACACTGAAGAATACCTTCCCATCAGCTGAAATGAACGTCAGCAGGGATACCACAGTCTTGCGACGCGTCGACACGGCTCTGGCAAGACGGGAGCCCCGTGGGGTACCGTAGTCAGGTGGAGGGTTGACGCACAAACCCGTAACCGCAGTGCCAAGTCAAAGGCAAGTATGCGGGATAAAGAAGGATACGTTTAGACCTGCCGAACGGGGAGGGGCGCGGCGAGAACGCCGCCGCGCGCCCACAAGAGGCACCGAGCGCCGGTGACAACCCTCGATCGGCGAGATCGGCCTCGTAGGGTCGATCTGTCCTGAGAAAAGATGCGACAATCCCTCCAAGACGATAATTGCATGCGAACAAAGTTAAGTACCCCCCGAAAGGGCTTGCCACAATCGACAGGTGAATCCCATTGATCGTCACAGGGAGCGCTCATGCAGATCCCCCCGGCCTCCACCGCCGGCCGGTTGAGATCCCGAATCGGGTGGAGGGGCCGTCCACCGACGCGCCCCCTCCACGGGATTGCATTCACAGATCCGGTCGGGCTGGAACCGCCGCCCGCCGGCGCGCCCCAGATCCGCCGGCGCCGTCCACCCACAGGGGGACGGGTGGCCCGGGGCGGCCCGCCCGTGCCCGGTGGGGCTACCCTGGGCCTGGGGTGCGGGCCCAATATGCCACATATCCCCCGTCCCAGCTTGGAGCCGGTCCCCGGCGACTCACGTCGTCGATACTTCGACGCGGAGATCACCGCCGGTGGGCACCGCACGTCGCGTCAAGCGCGACGTGGTCTCGGCATCGTCCACCGGGTCGAGCCCGGTGACATCGCGGGGGGGTGGTGGGGTGCGATCGTCGGGTGGCCGACGGTCAGGCGGCACAACGCTGCCGCCCGCGTCTGCCCGTGCGCGCACCTCCCCCGCGTGCGCCCGCGTGCGTCCCTTCACCGCGCGCGCCCGCGTGCTCACCCCCCCCGCGTGCGCCCGCGTGCGTCCCTTCGCCGCGCGCGCCCGCGTGCGCACCTCCCCCGCGTGCGCCCGCGTGCGTCCCTTCGCCGCGCGCGCCCGCGTGCGCACCTCCCCCGCGTGCGCCCGTGTGCGTACTGTGGCAAAAACCTCTCGTACACGCGACACCCAAGTTGGGGCGGTGTACAAGGGCTGCCTCCCGTGTCGGGGGAACCGGAAGAAGTGCAAGTCGCACACACTCTGTCCCTGTTGTGGGGCAATCCCCCCACTGACAAACAAGAGGATGGTGTGTGGGCCAACAGTTTCTTGGTCGGGACGGGGACGCAGGGCCAAGCCCCGCTGTCCCTCCCCTTATCCCCCCAGGGTCCACTCAGAATCTCGCCACTCAGAATCTCCCACCCCAGCACCTGCCCACCGGGCCACACGAAAATTCAATACCATAAATGCAGAAAACCCTCAAATCCAAGTTGGATTTACTACTAAGCTAACTATCCCAACCTTTGGGAATATAGACCCAAATGCAGGGGGAGGAACGGATCAGGCTAGTGGCCTGCCGCCCCTTGCATGGCACGTGTTGCCCCTCTACCTGGGGGTCAATACTGCCACACTCTCCTCTCCTCAGTTCCGACCGACCCGCTCGGCCCTGTGAGGGGGTGCGTACACGCACGTCTTGGCGTTTGGGGCTCGACTTGCTGTCACGCCGAGAGTTCGTCACGCGGATGTGGAGGCGGTCACGTTGACCGCCCCTCTCCTCAAGCTTGCCCACTCGGCAGCTTGCTCGCCCCGGTTCTCACTTCACCACCACCACCACAGCCCCTTCACCTTTTTCCTGGGCCGCCCCACGCTGGGGAGGCCACCCATCTACCCACGATCCGAGCCCCCCTCAACTCGAGGCGGGTCTCGTGCCGCTTTAGCCAGGGCGTCTCTCCCCAACTTGGGGAGAGCCATGGCGACCCCGGGGGTGGAGACGGACTCCCTTGACGAACGTATTGAGGACACCTCCTACGGAGCAGCGCCCGCCGGGACTTCCGGCGGGGGCTCCGCGGTTACTCCGGGGGATGGGACTCCCGCGTCACCCGGATTTGGGTTGACGGCGGGATCTCCCCCGGAAGCGGGCCAAGTCATCCCACGTGAGGCATTGGGGCGGTGGTTCTACCCCGCTTGGCCTCTGTATGAGGAGGGGCTGACTGTTCTTCGCTGTGGCCGACTTGGCACAGCGATGGGTCGGGTTTGGGACCGCCTACGGGAGAAGTATCCCCGTAGGGTCGGGTTCCCTGCCGGCTTCAGGACGGACCAGTTTGCCTTCCTGGACGATGAGGAGGTTGAGGACGTTCAGCGTGCCAAGGCCATGGTGGACCGCGGGGGAACTATCCCGGGTCCCGGCGACTTGCCGACCTTCACGTGGGACGCTGTGGCAACTCGCCCACCGTACCTCCACGAGGCCGATCCGCACACTCATCACTTTGATGTGCGGATGGAGAAATACTTCCGGCGAGGTCCCTACTTGGTGACCTCGGCTCAACTTGAGTTTCCTCAACAGTCTGCTGCCAGTAAGGAGCAGTACTATCCGAAGAAGCCCGAGTGGTGGCCTCAAGTTGAGGTCCCCTACGGGTTCCCGGCGTTGTTGCCACGGTTGCTTGACCACTTCGGCTCCGTCATGTTGACGGCTGCCCCTGATCACCTGGTGTGGGCCATGTTGGCCACCCAGTGGCTCCTCGAGGTCATGTCGACCTGGGTGTCCTGTGTTCAGCGGCGGGGGATGCTCTGGCATCTCCCCCTCCGGCTCCTCCAAGGTTTGGAACAGCTCACCCCTCAGCTAGTTGCTGAGGGGTGCTCATCAGGACAACTCACTCTACTTGAGGAGATGCTCCGGCTCCATAAGTTTATCGAGTGGGAGAGCATTGAGCACAAGTTGCGCCGCCCCACTCGTGGGCCCAAGGACGATGGCGCACTTCGCCAGTTCGTGTGGGTCGCTCGTGAACTTCACGACGGCCGTGTGGTCCTACGAGAGGGGTTGGGCATCGGGGACTACCCGTAGGCCCCGGGGGTGGATCGCCACACTGCGCCACCCCCGGGCAAGCCCATAGTTATGGCTGTGCCCTCATATGATGACCATATGACTCAACCTACTGCGGGGGCCCCAAGTCGGGGTCGCATTTACACCCGGGTACCGCCGCCTCGGCGTGCCCCTCCGCTTCCTCCTGTTCCTTTCCAACCTCACGGGAACATCCCGATCCGCGTGGCCGTGGAGTCATCCACCCCGGTGTCCCCCAACTTGGGGGCCACCCTCCTGACGGTGTACCCCAAGTTGGTGTTGCCGCCCACGCCTCTAACCTCAGAGATGATGATCACCACGTTGGTGCGCACCATTTCCTCGTTGGCCGCGTCGACCGCAACCCTCCAAGTTCCGAGACTCCTCAACCTGAGGAGCGCGTTCGTACTGCAGTGGCGACCGCGAGTTGCGAGTCGGTGGCGGAGTTTATGACAGCCGAGTTGGCTCGCATTGGGGCTATTATGCCCCAGCCAGCCCCACTTGGGCGTGGCAAACGTCGCGCGAGCCGGGCATGCTCGCCTCCTCGCCGTCGTCGCCGACACTCGCGGCGCTCTCCCTCCGTGTCGGAAGACGAGTTGTCTTACTCCGTCTCGGAGTCCTCTACCCCGTCGGAGACGGAGTCTGTCCAGCGTCTGCGTCGCAAACTTGCGCGCAAGACCAGGCAGAAGAGTGGCCACAGTCGGCGCCACTTGCGCGACCGTGAGGGGCGCGACGGTTCCGACTTGGAGCCGCCGCCCCTTCCAACGAGTGGAGACCGTTATTGGCGTGGGTCTCGCCGCTCGCCTCCACGTGAGGGCGAGGGCCGTGGAGTGGGAGAGTCTAGCATGCGTGCCTAGTTGGCAGCTGCCTTCGTTGTGAGAGTGTGAGGGTTAGGGCTGTAGTTAAAAGCCACTCTGCGTACAACTTCGACTTGAAGCACTCTCTTGGCACTGTTGCTCGGCCTTCCCTCACGTTGAGGGAGGGCTGTTAGGGTCTATCTCATTCCGGGCACAGTACGCCCGGACCTTCTCAGCGGGAAGGTCCTCCACATACTCCCACGTATTGTCCTTGGCTTTGTAGCCAAACCAACGCACCCTCAACGTGAGGCGGTCAGTGTCTTCATCCCATCCGTGGTCGATGAACTTATCGAACACGTACTCCTGCGGGCCCTGTTTGGCCGCAGGCAGCGAGGGGAGGCGCCACGCTTCCAAAGCACGCGCCCAAGCTGGGTCGCCTGCAGGCGGGGGTGCAACTGTGACCACGTCCTGTCCGTTCACTGTGCGGACCCAATCGTCACTTTCGATGGTGAAGCGCCGCCCATCAGTACGAAGGACCTGGTACGGCCCCTTCGTCTGGAATACCAGCTTACCCCCAGTTGGGGTGTGTGAGTGAACCAGCACCCAGTCACCCTGTTCGGGGACATGCTTAGCATTGCGCACCTTTTTGTCAAAGGTATGCTTGTAGCGCTTTTGTGCTTTGTCCATCTCAGCCCTGACTTTAGGGATGAGGTGTTCCAGCCTAGCAGCGAACTCCGCCTTACTCTCAGTAGGAGTAGGCGTGCTGCCACCATCCTCCCTAGTTGGGAGCGACCGCCGCACGGCAATAGACCGCACACGACGGGGGGTCACAAAAGCGAGGGGTACTTCCCCTGTAGATGAGTGAACCTGCGAATTGTAGGCAGTAGTAAGGATAGAAATGTATTGGTCCCACGTCTTCACGTGCTCACTCACATAGTGGCGCAGCTGCCTAACAATAGTTTTGTTGAAGCGCTCCACCTGCCCATTAGTTTGTGGGTGGTAGGGGGTGGCATAGTTTGCCTTAACCCCCAACATATCCAGCACTCCCTGAAAAAGTACCGACGCAAATTGCGGTCCATTGTCCGATAGTGTACTATCTGGAATGCCATACGCGGCAACCCAGTGATCTAGGAAGGCTGACACGACCGACATGGCCGTGATCTCTGACAGTGGGATCGCTCGCGTAAGTCTCGTGAAGCGGTCACAGATGACCAGGAGGTACTGGTTGCCCTCCTCGGTCACTGGCAGTGGCCCAAGGATGTCCATTGCCAACGCGGCGAAGGGCTCCTTGGCCGGGAACAATAGCATAGCCGTACTAGGCCGCCGTTCCATCAGACGGTTCTGTGCACAACTTGTGCAGGCAGCCACCCAACTGTAGATGTCCACCACCATGGACGGCCAGTAGTACCTGGTCCTCAGGGTCTGGTACAGTTTACTAGATCCCAGGTGTCCACCCGTGGGAGCGTTGTGCTCCCTCTCAAGGATACTGTCCTTGAGGGATGCGGGGACGACAAGTTGTTCAGTCCCTTGAAATACCCCCCTCCTCATGACGAGGCCATCGTCTCCCCGAAAGAACCGCGTCTCTACCACTGTATCCAGTGTATCCCTCTGCGACTTGCAGAAGGGATCCTCGGCCTGGGCCTTCACCACCACGTCCAGGGACAGGGGCAAGTACTTCTTGTTCCCTGGCGCCTCGCGGTTCAACGCCTGACCCGAGCGCGTGACTACCCCCACGATGGGGATGTCCTCATCGACTGGGTTAGTGTCCAGCCCCTCGGTAGGAACCCGAGAGAGGCCGTCGGCAAGGGCATGTTGCCTGCCAGGTCGGTATTCAATGTCAAAGTTGAAGGGTGCCAGTCGCACCCTCCACCGATTAAGACGAGTGTTCGTACAGTCCGACTTAAAGATGAACTGCAACGCGCGGTGGTCACAGCGGATGAGGAACTTCTCACCCTCTAGGTAGTGACGAAGTGACATCACCGCCCACACCACTGCGAGTCCTTCCAACTCGGTGACTCCGTAGTTCTTCTCGGCCGAGTTCAGCCCCTTACTGAAGTATCCCACCGGCAAGTACTCCTTGTCCGGCTGCTGCTGAAGCAACACACAACCAAGTTGGTCGTAGCTAGCGTCCACATCCAGGATATAGTGGCCTCCCATCCTGGGAAGAGCCAAGATGGGGGGCTTCAGCAGAAGGTCCCGAAGAGTCTCAAAGGATTCCCACTCCACCCGACTTGGGGGAGGTAGGTTCTTCGGGAGCGTTGAGCTCACTAACTCACTCAACGGCTTCGCCACCTTGGCGAAGCCCTTGGTGAAACGTCGGTACACGTTACACATCCCGTGGAGGCTCCTCATCTGGGTCTGGGTCCGGGGGTACTGAGCCTTACGAATGGCCCTCAAGTTCTTCTCGTTAACACTGAGACGCCCCGGACGGACAACATGTCCCAAGTACTCCACCTCTTGAGCGAAGAGGTGGCACTTACTCGCCTTCAGTGACACACCGGCGTCAGCAAGTAGCTTGAACACCTGGCCAAGATGGCCAATGTGTTCCTCCGGACTTCGGGAGAACACAATGATATCGTCTAGGTACACAAGACAGATCTGCCACCGTACTCCGGCCAGAATCATGTCCATAGCGCGCTGGAAAGTTGCCGGCGCGTTACACAGACCAAACGGTAGACGCTTGCACTGGTAGGTACCACAGTGACAGGTAAAGGTAGTTTTATGCCTGTCCTCCGGGGCAATGGGAATTTGCCAGTACCCCGCGTTACAGTCCAGGGTAGAGAACACGTTTGCCTCCCCCAGAGAGTCCAGACAGTCATCCATCCTAGGTAGGGGATAACTGTCCTTCACCGTGCTCTCGTTGAGCTTACGGTAGTCGATACAAAACCGGGGGGTCCCATCAACTTTGGGGACGATAACCACCGGACTAGCCCACTCGGCGTTGCTGGCCTCGATCACATCGAGGGCCTCCATGCGAGCAACTTGCTCCTTAACGAGGGCCCTTGAACGAGGTCCTCCCCTATACGGTTGTTGGCGTATAGGGGGTGCACCGGGCTTCAACTCGATCCGGTGTTGGGTGGCTCTCATGAGTCCCAATTGACCATCCCACAACTTGTGATATTGGTCCAAGAGGCGTTCAACTTGAACCCTCAACCTGGGGGGGACACCCTCCATGTTCACATGGGGCCGAGGAGAGGCGGCCGACTTGGCTTGATGCTTCTCCTTTCCGGACTTCGGGTCGCTACTTGCGCCCGCGTTGAGGGTGACCGCTACTACCGGTCCCTCGTGTTGGTCGACATAGCCGAACTTGGCTCCCGACTTGAAGTACTGGGGCGACGAGCTCAGGTTCATCACCTGTACCCTCCACGGGACTCCGGCTTTGGAGTCCATCGTGCCAAGGGCAACATGCACTTGGTGCTTGCGAGCAAGACGGGGGTGAGGGTGCACCAACCCGTTCCCCGTATAATCAGTTACAACGTCAACGTGCGCCACCGAGTTGGGGGGCAACGTGACTTTACGGGCTAGACGCAGGGTAGCAGTAAACCCTTCCCTCACAGAGCAAACAGGCTTCGACTGTGAAACTGTCACAGGAGCCACAGACTTTCCCTTACCAAGGATGGGGATAGTCTCCCCATTCATCAACTTGATCCAGTACTCAGGGCCACAAATCAAAGGCACTTGTGTAACAACATAAGGGGTACCCAGAAGCAGGGGTACCGATATATTCTCAACTACACCATAGGTCACGTCGACCTCATGGGTCCCCAACCTAGTTGGTAGGGTCACGGCACCAACGATGGGAAGTACCCCACCATTGATGTCAATCATATGGTCAGCTTTGGACCTCCAGCGTTGGAGCTTCACCTCCTTTGGTAATAGCGACTTGCGTATCAAGGAGGCTCCGGACCCGGTATCAAGTACGATACGGGCACAACAGGCGCGGCCGGGGGCAAGCTGCACCCGTCCAGCTACCTGGAAGTTCTCACCCGTCAGCACCGCGATGACCCGACGTGGGTTTACGTTCTTGGGGAGTCCTACCCGAGGTGGGCGGACTCCCTTAGGTCGCCGCAGTATCCGGCACGGTTGGTTCGTCCTCCTGGCCCACTTGGCCGAGGCTGCCGTTGTGAGCTTCGGACGACCAGCCCCAACGGTCATTCGTTTCCCGCCGACTTGGCGTCCGAATCTGAGGGCGGGAAGGAAGACGACGAGTCCGAGGACGACGTGTCCGCCTCCTCCGCCGAGGGTGTGGCGACCGCGACGACCGGTCGAGACCCACCCTCGCGCGTGAACGCACTTCATTCGTAGCCGACTTCTTACTCGCATTCCTAACAAGTTGTTGGATGCGTTTACTCAACTTGGGGCAATCATATGCCCAGTGTCCATCGGAGTTGCAGTTCCAACACCGATGGTGCGTTCCGGGAGGGGTTTTCCCAACTGGGGAAGACGAAGGGATACCCTGGGAAGTTCCCACGGCAGCTACCACCCTCTCCTTGCGGATTTGGCGTGCCTCTCAACTCTCTGGCCTGGCGCGCCGCCTCCCGTTCCTTGGCCAACTCGGCATGACGCTCCTGGCGTTGTTCCTCCCGCAACTTGCGGTAGGCCTCGCCTCTGCGATAAGCGAACCTAGCCAACTCGGCCAGGGTTGCCCGGGCAGTGTTATGCTCCCGGGTCTCCATCCGGACTGACCAATGGAGTCCCTCCACAAACCGACTCTTCACCACAGCTTGTGGATGAAGAGACCCACAAAGATTGTTGAGCTTACGGACTCGCTCCGCAAAAGACAACTCGTCCTCCGCCTCTTCCTGATGGGCTTGCGTAAACTCCTCGACTTGAGAAGCCAACGCTGCCTCATCAACCATGGCTCTCAACAACCAGTTGACGAGCTCCAAATAGGACGTCACCTCCCCAGCGCCTCCACTTGAGGAGCTGGGCATGACGGACATAAGTTTTGTCCGCAGGTCGCCCTTCGTAAACTCCTGTCGCATGTAAAAAGCCATGCCTTCACTTATGGCATTGTCGTCACAGGCTTTTGTGAAACGACGTAGGAACTCAAAGACACGGAGGGGGGGGGTTCCATCCCACTCCGCTTTGTGCCCAAAAGAATGAAGTGCATTCTTCTTGGCACGGCCCATGGCTCGGGCCTGGTCAGGACCATACACCACCGACTTGTTGTGGAGGGCGTAGGTCTCACAGTCAAATATCCTCTGGTAGACCGGGTTGGCTACCTGGATCTTGGGCGGCACCTCACGTTGAGGGAACAGCCGCTGTGGCACTGGGGTAAGTTGACCCTCAGCGCCTGTAGTCTGGTACGGCGAGCTTGGTGTAGCCGCCGGCGCTTCCGAGGGGAACTCCCCCGTGAAGGGCGTACGCCCCACCGAGAATGGTGCGGCTCCCACGCTGGGAGTCACAGGGGTCCCCCCATGTTCGGGGCGACCCGGAATAGGCGTCAGGGGAGATTCCCCCTGCGCCTGCGGGCTCGAAAGCCCCAATCCGGTCTGGACCCTAAGGCCATCTGGCAAACTCGCCACAATCTGATTCAGAATAGTATTCGTGATCGTGACCACCAGGTCCGGCAAAGTCTGCCGCAACACATTGGTCGCCTCTCGACGGACAGTATCCGCAAGGAGTGGATTGACGACTCCAGTTGAGTCTCGGTCCGCCTCCGGGAGTCCACCTGAGGGGTAACCACGTTCCTCAGGGGTCTCAACCGGGGGCATGGGCGCGAGCCCATCGCCGACCAACGGAGGTCCGCCGTCCTCCGAAAGCCTAGTTGGCGACGGCTCCAAGCCAAAGTTGGCTCCAACCCGAGTGGAACCCGCGGGGACAGTCCTCACCCCTTGGGACGTTCCCGTTGAGTATACCACACGGTGGCCAGACTTCGGCCCACCCACATCAGAAGTGTCACCCGAGTGACCTCCCGACTGAGTCGGGGTGGCCTGTTGCCCGCCCGTACTTCCAGTCCTGCTGGCTTGAGGGACCTCTAGTCCCTCTGCGACCCCAGGTAAACCCACCTGTGTCTCACCAGTATTCAAAGGCACTGATGTACGTGCGTCACCCGTGTACGCCCCAGACGACGGGGGGTCCGAGCTAGCCATGTTGGCTGAAGATCCGTATGACACGGTCCAAGTCAACCGTTCCTCTGAGACAGAGGGCCCCCTACACCCGGGTGCACCCGGAGGTAAAGTTTACCTCTGTCCCCTGCTGCTCCACCAAATGTGGCAAAAACCACATGCACACACGGCACCCAAGTTGGGGCGGTGTGCAAGGGCTGCCTCCCGTGTCGGGGGAACCGGAAGAAGTGCAAGTCGCACACACTCTGTCCCTGTTGTGGGGCAAACCCCCCACGGACAAACAAGAGGATGGTGTGTGGTCCAACAGTTTCTTGGTCGGGACGGGGACGCAGGGCCAAGCCCCGCTGTCCCTCCCCTTATCCCCCCAGGGTCCACTCAGAATCTCGCCACTCAGAATCTCCCACCCCAGCACCTGCCCACCGGGCCACACGAAAATTCAAGACGATAAATGCAGAAAACCCTCAAATCCAAGTTGGATTTACTACTAAGCTAACTATCCCGAACTTAGGGAATATGGACCCAAATGCAGGGGGAGGAACGGGTCAGGCTAGTGGCCTGCCGCCCCTTGCATGGCACGTGTTGCCCCCCTACCTGGGGGTCAATACTGCTACACGTACATCTGCCGCGCGCGCCCGCGTCCGCACCTCCTCCGCGTACGCCCGCCGCGTACGCCCGCCGCGTGCCTTCGCCGCGCGCGCCCGCGTCCGCACCTCCGCCGCGTACGCCCGCCGCGTACGCCCGCTGCGTGCCCTCGCCGCGCGCGCCCGCGTCCGCACCGCCGCGACTGCCGCGCCCGCATTGTCGCGTGCGCCCGCGGGCGTCCGCGTGCGCCCGCGTGCGCCTTCGTCGCCGATGCGGGGGGGGGGGGCGGAGGGGGGGGGGGGGGGGGGGTGCCCAGTCGACGGGGGGGGTTGGTGAGATGGGGGGTGCCACAAGTGATGCTTGATCAAGAGGGACCAAGGCGACGTACAAGGACCAAGGCACGGGGTCCGAGTTGATCAAGAAGGACCAAGGCACGTGGTCAAGGTTGAACAAGAAGGACCACGGCACGGGGTCCAGGTAGACAAAGAAGGACGAAGGCACGGGGTCCGAGTTGATCAATAAGGACTAAGGCACGGGGTCCGCGTAGACCAAGAAAGACCAGGACACGGGGTCAAGGTCGACCAAGGACCAAGGCACGGGGACGACGTCCGAGGTGGCGTCGTACGAGAATGACTTGCGCAGGATTGCAAGCGTGGAGAGTTGGTCGCCGGTGCGGGGGCCCGTAGGCCACAGTGCCTACCGCTGCGTCCTTTCGTGCATCCGTCGGCACGGTGGTGTCGACTCGACGGCCATTGTCGTCGTACGGAGAGTGCTTCACAGCAGGCACTGCCTCCCGGTCGCCGCCGTCATACGTCGACGTGACGGGACCGAGTCGACGGACGCTGTCTGTCGTACGGGGAGTGCCTCACGACAGGCACCTCCCCCCGTCCCCGTCATGGTCCGTTGCGTGCCGTGCTACGGGTACGGCGCGCAACGCAGCCACTGACGGGAGTGTCGACCACCATCGACAGGGGTAGACACGGAGGAGTCATACCAGCTTTTGACTGGGTCAAGGACCTCCCGCCCAGGTGCGAGGCTCTCACCCCGAGGCATGATTGCGCTCAAACCTGAACGCCATCATCATCCACTGAGGTGGGTGCGCCGCTTGGTGTAGGGTTGGGTGTGACGGTGTGCAGCACCCCTGCTCCACCGCCACGTGCTCGTACTCGAAGCACAAGCTCATGAAGGTCCCGAACCATGGGGACCCCTCCCATCGTAGCGCGATGAGCGTGAGCGCCATCGGCGGGCTGTTCGCCAACTTGTCCGCAACCTTGGACAGGAAAGACGGCGGGGGGTTGGCCCATCCGTTGTGAGCCCCCCGGTTGTGCCTCAGTGAGTCACACCACTCGGCCTCGGGTTCGTACTTCTTGGATCCGAACCGTTCGAACCTCTTGTTCGCTTGAGTGGCGAACCAGTCGATGGTGTGTGGTCCGTGAAGCCGCTCCAACTTGTCAACGACGCCTTGGGGCGTCGTCCAGTCGTCCCGCTCTGGGATGTTGCGGGGGGAGTTGGTCGGGAACGTCTTGCGTAGGCAGTACAGCGGGATGACCTCTTGTACTTGCCCTCGCGGGTGAGTCCAGTGGAGTCGCGCTTGGACGTGACCGTCCGGTGCTTGGTGGAAGGCCACGATGGTTGGCAACCATGGAGTGTTGTGGACGACACCGCTCACACGAGCGTCGGGGTGGGCGAGGCCTTGACTCTGCGACCTCAGTGTCATCTTGGTGGGTGACCACTTGTACCCGGGTACTTTCTTGTTCTTGGACCGCAGCTAACGCAGGATCAAGTGCTTCGGGAGGTCGCCAAGTGGTGTCCACGTGTCGTCCTCGGCCTTGTACCCCCACCACCGCCCTCGGGCCTGGTGCTCTTCGTCGACGCATCGGAGCCCTGCAAGCTTCTCGATGAGGTAGTCGTCACTTACGGAGGGGCGGTCGGACAAGTTGACTTTGTCCTTGAGGAGGGCGTGTGGGGTACCGTCGGCTTGTCCCGCGGCGTCCGGCCGTGGGGCCGGGGTCGCTTGGTCCCACGACACCCTGCTCTCCTCTTCCCCCACCTGCACGACGAACGTCTTGTCGTCCAGGTCGACGACAAAGAACGGCCCGTTCGTAAGGCTGGACAACTTGTGCTCTCGCTGGTGTGCCTTGAGGTACACGTAGTCGCCGATCTTCACGTCCTTGTTTCGGGTGGCAAGGTTCTTGTCGTACGTCTTCTTGTAACGCTGCTGCGTCTTGCGCAGCGCTTCGGCAACTTTCGGGATCGTCTTGCGGAGCCGAGCCATGAAGGAGCGTTTGACTAACAAGGGTGAGCCGTCCTTAGTCGTACCGGGTGCTTGAATGGACACGCCGGGTGGGGGACTGTGGACACTGAGGTTGGGGATCCGCCTGGGGATGACCATCTCGAACGGCGCCACGACGGTCCAGCGATGCGGCCGCGTGTTGTACGCGTACGTGAGAATGGGCAAGAGCTCGTCCCATCGTCGCGGGTTGTCCGCGACGTAGTGCCGGATCTGCTTGACGATGGTGCGGTTGTATCGCTCCACCTGCCCGTTCGTCTGCGGGTGGTACGGCATCGACTCCCTTGTCTCGATGCCAAGGGTCCGGGGGGGAGACCGAACCCCCCGCCACGCCGCCGCCGCCGCCGCTGCCGCCGCCGTCGCCGCGCGGGCAGCGGGGCCACCAGTCGGGCAGCGCCCACGAGGTGACCGCCGCGGCGGCGGCCGCCGCTGCACGGTGGGGTGGCCGGAGGTAGGCGGCGGCGGCGGCGGCGACCGCCGCGGCGGCAGCCGACAGCACCACGAACGCGGAGGGGGGCGGCCACCGCCCGGGGGGCCGCCGCCGGTTGCCGCCGCTGCCGCCGCTGCCGCTGCCGCTGCCGGCCGCTGCCGCCGCCGGCGGGGCTGGCCGGCGGGTGCGGGCGCGGCGGCGGCGGCCGCGGCCGCCACCGCCGCCGCCGCCGCTGTCGCCGGGGCAGCCAGCGGCGGCGGCGGCGGGGAGGGTGAGGAAAGCGGCCAGGGGAGAGGGAGTGGGCATGGCCGGTGGCCGGATGGGAGGGCGATGAGGGGGGGGTAGACGGCCGTGGGGGGGCGGGAAACCGGAGCGGGGTGGCCAAGCCCGCAGCGCCCCGCGGCGGCAGCCGCCGCTGCCGAGGTGCGACGCTGCTGTGTGGGCCGGCAGATGCAAGATGACGACTGAGGCATTCTGCTCCGCGCGTTGCCGAGGCCACCTCGCGTCAACCGCAGCGAGATCCATCATCCCATTCCCAAACAACCTGCCGCACCAGACGATGCCAGCCCTATTTCATGTGCACGACCGACACGTGGGCGTCCCGATGGGCGAGCGAGCGCACACCGTCGGCGAGCGCCACGCCCGCACACCCACCCCGCGGGCGGCCGCCCTCGCCCCACCCCTCCCTCTGTGCGTAGGGCGCCGCCGCCGCCGCCACCGTGGTGGGGGGAGGGTTGGGCAGGGCGGCGGCGGCGGCGCCTCGGCGGCGCCCGCGCACAACACCGCGGCGATCCCCTGTCCGCGCGCCGGCCCCGCGGGCGGCTGCGTCTGGACGCGGCGGCCGCTGCGGCAGCCGCGGCCGCGACGGCGGGGCAGCGCGGCGCCACCCGTGCGGCAGCGGCGGCGGCGGCGGTGGTGGTGGCGGCAGCCGCCGCCTCCGTTGGCGTGCGCTGCTTTTTGAGGCGGCCCCCGTAGTAGCGGTAGGGACTGCCGCCGTGGCCGCGGAGGCCGCTGCGGCGGGGGCGCGCGGGAAGGGGCGGCCCTGGCGGCGGGCCCGCCACGGCCGCCGCCACGCGCTCCTGCAGCCGCCGCCGCCGCCGCCGGCGTCCCAGGCCCGCGGCCGAGCCGGCCCCGCGGAGGGGGGGCGGCGGTGGGGTGGCGGCACGGGCATGGCGGGCGGCTCAACGTGGTGGGCAACGCCGACGATCAGGGCGTTGTCACCCTCTGGATTTTCATGCTCGGCGCGCTGAATGACGGTGCCCTCGGCGACGGCGGTGGTGGTGGCGGTGGCAGCCTCCGGGGCGGCATTGCGCTCGCCCGCAAGTATAGCATGTACACGGTGCGGCGGGCGCGGGAGGCGTACTACAACCGGCTGCGGCTGGGCGGACCCCGGGGGAGGGGGTGCTGCTGCTGCTGCCCAATGATGGGGGCGGCGGGCGGCTGATTGTGTTTTAAGCCACCATGGGGAGGCGGGGGGGGTGCACCGGCGCCTTACCGAGGCGGGGGAGCCAATCGGCGGTGGGGAGGAGGGATTCCTCGACCAGTGACGCTTCTAAGGTTACCCGTGAGAGTGAGGGCCGCGTATGCCAGGTGACGTTCCGATTTAATCGTTGAGCTACAGAGAAAATAGAATAAGAGAATAACCGTCCAAAGAAGACAGATTCCAATCACCAGATGGAACTCCCTCGAGTCAGAAAAACAATGGCTGTGCACGTGCACGAACTCTCGCGGGACAGGGTGGGAAGATGGGAAGGCGGAAAAACAGCGGACGTGGGGAACAGAGCAGTGGGGAGGACGCGGCGGCGTCGCCCGTACATAAGCTCATTCGCGGGAGATGGATCGGGTCGGCCCGGTCGTGTGGCAACGACCTGGGCTGCTGCCACGCCTAGTTAAGGTGTGCAGCCTGAGTGTCTTTACACCAGCCTTTTCAAAGAAACGTGCAGCCCTGTGAGTGGCTGAGAAGAAAATTGGGGGTTTTTCATGACCCCAATTTTCACCCCACGCCACAGGCCGTAAGGGACGGTCGGGCGCAGCCCTGGTGACGCAGCCACCCGGATCTTGCGCATGAGCGTGTCACCGCGATTGAATCAACCTAACCCCTTGCGTGACATTTCCACCCCTCCCCTCCCCCCCCTCCCGTCGCCTTGACGCCTCTCCCCCTTCAACCCCCCCCCCACGCCGGGGTCTGAATGTGACAGCCCTTCACCCATCAATTACTCCATTCCTGTCGCTGTTACCCCGGGCATTCTCAGACATCTCTGAGATGCCCCGGGGAAGCGTCTGCAGGTGCACTTTGAGGGTCGAAAAGCCTCCGAGATGCAGAAGACCGTACATCCACAACAGGTGGTAGAGTCACTGTCATGGGGGGACCGGACCTCCCCCGAGACGTGAAAAGACGCCCCCTGCGCCGGGCCCACCCCTGTTTCACCTCGCCAACGCCGGGTGTGGCGGGTAGTGAGCCTTTGGGGGGTGCGCCGGGCGAGGGTGGTGGCCTTTGGGCGCTGTGCGAGGGGCTGAGGTGGGGTGGGTGGCACTTCACCAAGGTGTGGTGCTTCGTTCTTGCAGCCGTTCTTTGAGAAACGGTTGACTCTCCACTATTCATCCTTTTCTAATCTTTTCTATTCTCACCTGCCACACACAGCCGCGACAACGGGTGCAGGTGAACACGTGTACATTCTTCAACTTCCTGTGGCCCAAAGGAAGAAAAATACCTGACACCTCGCTCTTGAGCCAATGCGGTGACAGCATTGCCTCTCAGAGCGATCGAATTGATCTTCGTCGGCCAATGAGGAGACGAGCGAGCCCGTGAGACCCAGGCTGCACAAGAAACGCCCTCTGAACTAGGCGTGCTGCCGGGACAGGTGTGCCACCACAAAGATCAGTGGTGCAACTGGCCAGTTCCGGGGAGAAGGGATCCAGCCCAACGCCCCAATTCCGCTCCGCCCATTCCGTTCCGTAAATGTCTAATTAGGGGACGCGAGTGAGTGTACATAACCTCTCAGTATCCCTTTGTCCTTCGGTTATTGCACACATTCGCGTCCCCTAGTTAGACATTAAGGGAATGGAATGGGCGGTGCGACGTTGGGGAGTTGAGCTGGATCCCTTCTCCCCGGACCTGGCGTATCCCACCACTGATCTTTGTGGTGGCACAGCTGTCCCAGACAGCACCCCAGATCGTAGCCACACGATCGGGCAGACCCGATCCGTCCCCCGGGATGAGCTTATGTACGGGCGACGCAGCCGCGTCCTGCCCCCAGCTCTGTTCCCCACGTCCGCTGTTTTTCCGCCTTCCCACCATCCCACCCTGTCCATCGAGAGTTTCGCGCTTGCGCACGACCATTGTTTTTCTGACTCGGGGGCTTCACTCTCTCGTGTCTTTTTATGTCTTCTTTGGACGTTGTTTCTCTTTTTCTTTTTCTCTATAGCTCTACGATTAAATCGAAACGTCACCCTGGCAAGCGCGGCTCTACTCTCACGGGTAACCAAAGGACAATCAGATACTAAGGGGTTCGTGAGGTGGCGGTCGTGCTGACGCAACCGCCGTGTGGGAGGGGGGGTGTAAGTACCGGGGGGGTGGGGGGAGGCGATGCGAGTGGGGGGGCGGTGAGTAAGGTAAGAAGGGGGGGATGGAGGGCATGTGCCCGAGCCGGGGGGCGGGGGCGAGGGGGGCGGGACAAACACGGACACACTGCCGCAGGATGAGGAGGAGGTGGAAGAGGGTGGGGGGGGGGGCATGGCCCGGGAGGGGGACGTGGTGGAACACGTGTTGGGAGAGGAGACGTAACAGGTGTGAGGGGGGGGGAGGGTCTATGACAGAACGGCCGCGGTGGGGGGCGGGGGGGGGTGGAGGCGGGGGGTGCAAGCGGTGGGGTGCGCGTTTGGTAGCGGCGGCCGCTGTGCCGTGCGACGCCACGCAGTCAAACCCCAGTGCGCGCGGGGGGTGGGGGCGGCGCCACGTCCGTGGCGGCCGCTGTATCTCCTGCTGGGGAAAGGAGAGGTCTGCCCGGGAGGGTCGCCGTCAGGGCAGACCCGAGAGGGGAGTCCCGAAGAGGGCAGAGGGGAAAGTAAAGGGAGGTGCCCCGTAGCCGCCTCCGCCCCCACACCGTTTTTATCGTTTGTTGTTTGACTTCGTCTTCCGTCCATCCTTTTGCTGACGTCGCTATGTACCCACAGATGGCTCTGTTCCTCCCCATCCCACTGTCCCGTCTCATCCCCCCTCCCCTCTGGCTCTACTACAGCGACGACGGGGGGCGTGCCACTGGCCGCCCCTCTGGGGCGGTGTCGCGCCGCCGCCGCTGCCGCCTGCAACGCGCCCAAGCGGCGCGGGAGGCATCCCCGTAGGCACTGGAGTACAAGTACCAGCTGCCGCCGCGATACACGACCGCCCTGGCGAGAGCAGGGGGGGGGGTGGGGGGGATGGTGCACGAGAGGTCCGCACGCGTCCACACGGGCGGCGTCCACAGCGGTCTCTCTTCTTCTTCTTACCCTCCCAACTGCAGCGCCGCCCAAGCTCGTCGCTGAGGACGGCCAAGCGGTTGGCCAACGTCCTGAGGTAGTGGGGTACATTCTGGCGGTTCAAAAAGAAAAAAAAGGCCGCGATGCCCGCCACGGGCTCCCGGTGGACAAGAAGGGGGGGGGATAGGAACCCCCAGAGCTGGTGCAGGGGATTACATTAGACGAGGGAAGGTCAGAGGCGGCTGTGGTTATGGGACACTGGGGAAAGCGGGGGGACAGCCCCTGCTGCCGCGAGGCGCCGCAAGGCGGCGGCAGACAGGGAAATGCCGGCCAACAAGCTACAGCGGTCACCACGGCGGGAGAGGAACGGTGTAGGCAACCCTTGCAATTGGCACCCCACCACGGCGTTGTTATCCAACACCCACGCGCGCGAGCGAGGTGGTATTCGCCACGCCCAGCCTCCCCCCCTCCCTCGGGACCAGTCTGTGGCACCGGGAAGGCAACTCTCTCACGGGAAGGGAGAGGCGGGGGTGGGAAGGACCTTGGCACTGTACCCCGCCGCCGCCGTTGCGATACCCACTCGCCCTTGTCTACCCTCGTAGCGCCTGCGCGTCAAGGCTCACCTCGTGCGCCTACACTTGAGAAGGCAGTGGCAAGGGCGTCTTGTCTGTTGGCTGTGCTCGCGGCACAAGGCAGCCCCCCCTCGATGAGCTACCCGAGCCACCGGACGGCGCTCACTCGCCACCGTAGACTCGCCTGCACGCTCGCAGGAGCTGCTGGTGCGGAGCTTCCTCGCGGTTGCTCCAGCTGCCGGCGCAGCTGCCTGCATGCCCTATGGGAACAGAATCACGATAAAACCGCGATTCTTGATCCTTGGCCACCCGGAATCGGGATCTGAGGAGCCTTCCAGGCAATCACGCGGTCCTGACAGCTGCGCATGCCCGATGCGAGCTCTGATTGGCCTTCCATTGAGCGCTTCCAGAACCATCTGGAGCGGCCTCCAGAACAGTCCGGCTGGGTCCACATTCATCCCGGACGGCCTCCTGAACGGCGCGGGAGGGTCAAGAATCATCCAACAATCCAATCAAACGTCGTGTGACTCCATCATGGAGTCATATGATGTGGGCGTCCATTGCGGGCCTGGCTGCCCGCAGGATCCTTTCCCAAGAGTATATATACATGGCCTGCGGGATACCCGGTCTGCGCTCGTCTGCTGCACATCACAGCCATCGTAGCGCCTTCACCCCCGCCACGAGAACGTGGCGCGCACCCCCCCCCCCTCCCCACCCTCGCTCCCCCCCCTGCTTGCCAGACCCTGCTTGCCTGGCTGCGCTCTCGCCCGTACTCGGCTGCCCCCCCCCCCCCCCCCTGATTGCCCGACCCCGCTGTCGCCCATCCCCTCCTGCCCCCCCCCCCCCCCCCCTCCCTCAACCAACCGACCCATCCTGGCCAGGCAAGCATGAGGGCGTGCTCTTGCGCCATGTGCAGCGGAGGGACGCCGGGTGGCATTTCTTATGTGCCAGAGAGGTCCTGGTTTAGACACCGGCGTGCCACCAGAGGTCTTCCCCCTCGCCCCCGTGCTGCGGCGGCCTCAAGCGCCTCCCCGCCGGACGGCCCTTCGATGCCTGCCGCCCCGCTTGCCCTCCCTACCGCCAACCCTACGCCAGACACAAGTCCCTCTGTCAGCAGCACGGATATCCGTGTTGACACGAAAGATAGTGATAGTAGCGAGGCCGACGAGCGACCACCGGATGATGCTACCCCCGCGTCGTCCGCTCCCGAGCTACACTTGGTTCGACCTAACGGCGTGTGTATACCCAGTCAAGATTTTGAAGAAAATGTTGATGACTTTGTGGCGTACACGTTCGTAGTGCAGCACTGCCGGTCCCGTGAGGGTACTGAGGACTATCTACTACAGCGTCGCTTCGCTGGGACGTGTCGCACGCCACACTCCCTCAGCTCTATGGTGAAGTCCAGTGTCGACTTGCACACCAAGATGGTCGACTGTTGCAGGAACGGCTGTGTTGCGTTCACCGCCGACCGTGATGCCTTCTCTGCGTGCGACGTGTGCAAGGCTGCACGGTACCGCGCAAACGGACAGCCTGCCAAACAAGCTACCTATTGGCCGCTTCTACCATGGCTGAAAATGATGTTGGCTGATGCGCACATTGGGCCGAGCATGGTCAACGCCATGAAAGAGGCGCGCGAGGCCGCTGCAGCAGGCCCACCCACGGATCTACGTGACTGGTTCGACGGGGCAGTGTTTCGAAAGCTCGTTGCACAGGGTTATTTCTCCTCCAACACTTCCGTCGCTCTGAGCACTTCAACGGACGGTTTTCAAGCTTGGAAACAGCGCGGATTCGAAGGATGGCCGATTATCGCAACGATTTTGAACCTTGATTCTAGCTCCAGGGTTCGAATTGTTTCGCAAGTCATCGTTGGAATTACGCCAGGCCCGGCACAACCTGCGGACATGGAGTCATTTCTTCATCCGATCGCCAACGAGCTGAACGCCCTCGCTGTAGGCGTGAGTGGTGTGGAGGTCGCCGGCTACTCGGAGCCCCAGGTCATGTTTGCGTTCGTCGTCCAATTTACGACGGACATGCCCGCTGGCGATAAGCTGCTCAACGCTGTCGGAACTAACGGCGAGCGTCCCGGCAGGTTTAGGGACTTTGCCGGGGTCCGCGCGCATAACCGCTTCTGGTACCCACCCTACCAGCCACCGTACAACCCCAGCAACCCCCCTCCGTCCAAGCGCCGCCGATTTGACGTTCAAGGCGACGCTACGCCCAGGCGCACCGCGGCTAGCGTGGCCGACAGTGTTGCGAGGGTGGAGAATGCCCGCCGAGTGGGACGGAGCCAGTCGGCTGTGCGTGCTCTAGCGCAGAGAGAAGGGTTCAAGGGGTACTCTCTGTTCTTCGCCCCGAGTCCAGCGGACAAGGCACGCTACCCCGGGCTCAAGTACATGTGGGAAATTGGCCCAGATCTGCTCCCTTACGACCCCATGCATCTGTTTCTGTGCAACGTTGTGCGTCGGCTATGGGAACTGTTTTCTGGCGAGAACGAGAAGCTGGGTGACGACCAACCCTGCCTCATCCCGAAGGCCAGCTGCGAAGCTATTGGCAGAGAAATCCGGGCGGGTCAACGAACCGTTCCTCTGTGTCAAGCACGGGCCCTGCGCGATATCGACAAGCATTCGGGCTCGTACAAGGCCGTCGATTGGATGTACTTCCTGCTCTGCACAGGTGAAGTTGTTTTGGCCGATAGAATTCCTGAAAACGTCTTCAAAATGTTTATGGAACTTTGCCACGCCGGCCGACTACTTTTCAAGCCGGGATCCGTGACAGAGGACGAGCTCAAGAAGGTCGACAAGCACCTCAAAATGTTTTGCCACGGCTACTACACGCATGTGTTTGCTGGGAAAGTGGAGCGGCTGCGGCTGTGTCGGCCCACCATCGTCGCGCTGTTGGACGTGACCGCCAATCTGCGTTCCTGCGGCCCCGCATGGTCCTACTGGCAGTTCCCGGCCGAGCGTCTCATAGGCACCCTCACGCGGCTCATCCGCTCTCGCCGGTTCTCGTACGCAGCTCTTACCAATGCGGTATCGGCCAAGTACTATGCTGAGCTGGTGACGAATTTTGGGGAAACCCACGCGACGGACAAGTGGGCTGAGGCGACTGGAAAACCTGTTTCACGAGAAGACAGGGACCCGGGCGGCACGTTTTCACTTTCGTATAATCCGAGAGTGGATCTTCTCCCGCCCCAGCGCAGGTCAGCTGATTTGGTTGGCGCAGAGCTGTCGAGGATGAAGGCGGTTCTCGCGATGGACGGGGCGGCATCAATTCCTGACGAAATAGTTGCCAAGAAGTACTTCCGCCTGCGATTGGCAAATGGCCAAATTGCTGGCACTGTGCCGGCTGCTGTTGAAGATGGCGACAGTCGGCGGGACTATCTTGTCCGAGTAAGCTCTTACGTCAGGCGCGCTGCAGGGCGGGGGCAAGGTGCAGTCCGCGTTCCCGTCAACGTTTATGGAGCCGTGCACCACTACGCTGTCGTCCTCATCGATGGGAAGCCCCAGGCGTGCGCGTTTCTGCAGTGTGTGAAGTCAGCGGTTGACCGAAGCGGCACGTTTGGCTTGCCTGAAAAGCGGCGAGAGACGAAGTGCTTTTTGAGCCTGGGAGGGGCCTTCCGGTACGTCGACGTTATGTCTATTGACGCTGTTGTGGGGACGCTTTTCGTGAGAGGGAGGCACGTTGTTTTGTATACACGGGAGGTGTTTAGCACGGAATAAATGGATCCTTTCTGCCTGCAAGCCAGCTGCCTGCTCCGCTGGGCCTCCTTGTCATAAGGCAGAGGAACGCATCACGCGGCCGACGAGGCGGGCGCAGTAGGTCCACAGATGTGGTTGTGGACGCGGGGGACGTGCAGCCACTCAGTATTTGATTGCCAATGAAAGGCTGAGTCATTGGATTGGACTTTATTGCAAGTTGTTTGCTCGATAAATTTATTCGTCTTCCACCCTCTTTTACCACGTGCCAGGGTGCACCACTCGGCGCGTGTCGCACACGGCGCTGTCGGTGTGTCTTCCCCCGCAACCAGCGTCGTCCCCGTCGAGTCACTTCCTGCTGCTGGTGCGGGCGCCCCTCTTCTCCTCCTGTGCGCGTGTGATCCCCCCTCCCCTTGGTGCACGTCTGCTGCACGCAACCGATCCCCACTCCCTTTCGTGCACGTCGGTGGTACTCGATCTGCAACCTGCTGTCCTTTTCCCCTTGCTACTTTCATCCATGCCGCCCCGTCGACGCACGTGGTCGGGCTCTGTCCGATCTCCCCGGGCTCCTATCAGTAAGTACCACGCCCATCTTCTGCCGGGAGCGAGGTGGGACGTCTGTGAATTTTCTGTTTTTCCGCTTGGGTATCAAGCGCTTCTGAGTTCTTTTGTGTCTCACACTTCATCGTGACTGCCCAGTTGTGCTCGCTGTCGCGTTTGTTTTCACTTCTCAGATGTGGACGGCTTGTTGGCAGCCTCGCAGGTCGCGGCAGCGCTGTTCGTAGAGGGCGGGGGCAGTCAGCACCCTTCCCCGTCCCCGCCAGCCCGGCTTGCACCTGCCCCCCCCCCCCCCCCCCCCCCCGCCCCCGCCCCCCTCCCCCCCGTCGCTCACGCCCCCGCTCCTGCTCAACCCCCCGGCATGTTCTCAGCTGCTGCTGCCGCCAGCGGTGAACCGCTCGCCAGTGCAGGGGGGGCTGGGCCGAGCGCTTTCCGCCGCACCAGCGGCCGGGGGGGGCTGTTCTTCCCTGGCAACCGCCCGCTCCCCCCCCCCCCGGTTCCGATCCAGAGGGTCAACGTCTCCAAGGACAAGGATCTGAAGCTGACCGTCAGCGACCGTCGGCGCCTGCGCACGGGGGTGGCGTTTGCTATCAACCAGATTTTGCGGTCCACGGCGTCATTCTGTACCCACCCGGAGGACCGACAACGCGCGGCGGTGCTCTACCTGGAGGACCGCGTACCCCGGTTGGCTCTGTGTGAGTCGGCCTGGGGGGCATGTGCGGTTTTGTCACGCGGCTTGCGTCACCAGCGGATACAAGCACGGCGCAAGACGGCGGGCAGTGGAGCGATGGTGGCCGCCACCACCGCCGCTGCCCCCAGTGCAGCCGCAGCTGCGGCCGGGACGGGTGGTTGTGCTGCCGAGACGACGGGGGGTGGTGATGGCAACGATGCTATGAGTGCGCGAGGGCAGCAGCTGGCCTTTTTTAGCCAGCTGGAAAAGTAGAAAATAAACAGCCACGGTACAAGAGAACAAAGAGGCACAGCACAAAAATATTACAGCGATTGCAAACAGCGCAGCCCTCCACGGGAGGTGTAAGCTGTGTGCTGAGTTCGCCCAGCTCACCTCTGAGGGCCATTGTGAGCCAATCAAACTGCCACCGATCGTAATTTGGTCGTGGTTCTGGCTCTGACCGACTGTCTCGGTATAGGGGATCAAAGATCGTGAATTTATCGTGATTCTGTTCCCTTAGGGATGGCCCTTTGTCGCGGCAGTTCCAAGCGGGGAGCTCATGCGCGGGGGGGGACCTACCGTGCGCATCAAGAGGCCTCTGCTCCACCGGCCACTCCGTGGCCACCCTCTGCCGGTGGGCCGGCCCATCCGTCAATCTCGACGGCCTTCGGTCAGAACTACCCCACGGCCGGTGACGGTCTCTCCCCCCACCTCTCCCGCCTTGGCCGGGCCCAGTCACCCCGCAACGACTGCTCTTTTTTTTCCTTCTCCCGCGCCCCTGGTGACCATCATCCCCTACCCCCCGCCCCTCCACCAGCTCCTGGATTGTCCTCCCCCCTCGTTCCATCCACTCTCTGCCATGCCCTCTCCCCCAGTGCGATTGTCCTCCCGCTCCTCTTCTCCTTCAGCTCCTGCACTCCTTCCGCTTCCAGCCTGCCCGAGCTAGGGGCGGCGACGTGGGCGACGCAGGCACGGAGGCCACCGCGATGACCAGGCCCCGCTCGCTTTCGCCGCCCTGACCTCCCCTCCTCGTGGCCATTGGCAGGTCACCTGCGGCCGCCGCCATCGCCCGCTCCAGGCTCACCCGTTCGCCCACCAGCACGACGCAGAGGCTGTGGCAGCGGCGCGCGGTGGGCTGCCCACACGCGCCCGTCTCCAAGAGGGGGAGCGCGCTCCTAGGGAAGGAGCACCGGTCATATTCGCCCACCGCGGCGCACCCTGTGGGGGGTGGGAAGGTGTGTGGCCCCCGTAAAGGACGAAAGTGGAAGCGCAGGTCTGCCGTTCCGTTTAGCACCCCACTGTGTTTCCACTCAATTGTGCCAATAGGATAGGTAGACTATCCCCGCATGCGCCGTCTCGGCCCGCAGTCCCGACTGCGCCCGCCACCGACGGCGCCGTGCTCCTGTCCGTGCGTACGACAGCCAAAGACACTGATGTCAGGCATGTTGCCTCGCGCGGCGCGGGGACCAGCACAGAAAGACAACGTTTGTGCGGGAAAAAACGAAAAACCTGAAGGACTATGATAGCATGTATGTACAGTCGCGGCGGAGCGCGGCGCACCCTCCTCCCCCTTGCCCGAGTGAAAAGCGAGGAGAGAAGAGCGCCCGCGGTGGCGTGCCTCCAACCACATTTACTCTTGCCCTCGAGGCGCGGGTGTGTGCCAGTTGATACAGTTCAATAATCCCACGACCGCGGAGGTGGGCATGCAGTCCCCGGAGGGCACCCAACAGCCCCACGCAGTCGCAGGGCGGAGGAAGAAGCCTGCGGCCCCCTGGTAGAGGGCAACCAAACGTGCTCCGCGAGGAGAGGCACGATGAAGAGAAAGGAAAGAGTAAGACGCAGTCAGCCCTCTTCCGTGCTCCCATGACCTCCAAACGGCCTGCCCACATGCTCTTCACACCTATGACGTTGCCTGCCCCTGTTGGTAAGTGCACCATGTGGCTCTCCCCCCCCATCGTGGAGCAGATGCCCAGCCACAAGCCTCGTCCGCAACCTTGTTCAGCCCCGACGAGCGGGCGGCGATGCCGTAGTTGCCAGAGGGGGGCACGGCCAAACTCCGGGGCCAGGTTCAGACAGCTGAGCCTGCGTTGTGCAGGGGAAGAAGGGAGCGTGGGTGGGGAGCCCCGGGGGCGCTGGAGAGGCAAAAGAGAGCTTGGGGGCCGTAGCCAGAGAGGGAGGGGGGTGATGGGGGGAGGGGGCCCCCGGGAGTGGGAGGGGGGAACGGGATATGGGTGTGCAAGAGACAAGAGGGCCAGGGAGGGAGGGGTAGAGGACGGGGGGTGAGGCGGGAGGACGGGAGGAGGGAGGAGGGCACCGTCTGCAGGAGGGCAAAACCATATCAACGTGCACTGAATCGGCCAGGATGGTCGTTCTGCGGTGGGTGCCGACGGGAGCGACCGCGAAGTCGTGGCTTATAAAACAAGTGCGTTCTCTGATTACTCCGCCGACAGTGGCTGGATGGTGCGATTTCATATGAAAACGCGATGGTTGCTTTCTGGGGTACCCCCCCCAAACGGCACGGAACGCCCACGATGAGAGAAAGCTCCGCTAAGAGAAAACATATATACCTCCGAGCTCGTGAGACTCTCAGGAGTCCAACGGTGTGCTTTACGCTGCGAACAGACTGAGGGTTCCTGAGAAAAAAATGCCATAGTTGTTATTTGGAGTCAGACGGATAGGGGCCAGCTGGTGACCTCACCGCCAGCCACGGGGCCAGCCACGCGGCTACCCCACAGCAGCGACCGCTGTGGCGCCGCGGCGGCAGCGACGGCGCGCGGGGGATGGCCGGCGCGTCCACACCCGCCGCCGACCCGTTCACAGCCGCCTATCGGGGCGGCGGCAGCGGCAGCGACGACGACGGGGGCGTCACAAGGCAGCCCCTGTTCGTAGCACCCACGGCGGCGGCCGACGGCCACCCGCCGCCCTCCTCTGCCGCCGCCGCCGCCGCCGCCGCCGCCGCCGCCGCCGCCGCCGCGCCCGGCGCGCGCCAGTCGTCCTCCCCCGGCGCCCCACGCCAGGCGGTACACCACCGCGGCAGCGCCGACGGCGCCCCCGGCGCCGCTGCCGCCGCAGCCGCCGCCGTCGCTGCCGACGCCGCCGCCAACGCCGGCACCGGCAGCGGGGCGCCCCGCTAGTCAGACCCGGCGGGGTCAGCGGGCCCAGCACCCGCCGCATCCGCCGTGGCCGACCGCCACTGCCGGCCGGCCGCCCCGCCGTTGGCGTCCGCGGCGGTGTGGGCAGCGACGCCGCTGGCAGCGGCGGCGGCGGCGACAGCAAAACCGCACGGCCGGGGCGAGGCTGCGCCGGCGGGCAAGCCTCGACAACGCCACACCGAGATGTAGAGCGCGGGGGGCGTGCAACAACACCACCAACCAGCACGCGGTCAGCGACGGCGCGTCAGCTCTCGATCAGCAGCGCGGCCCGGGGGGGCGGACATGATGCTTGTGAGACACAGCAGAAATTGATAAAGGGAAGCACATGGCGGACATACCCGGAGTATAACGGGTGGGGCAGAAAAATCATCGGGTGCCGCGACCAGCGGAGTCCATGGCGGCGGCGGGGCGGGGGGGGGGTCGCCGCCGCAGCCGCCGCTCTCGCGGCGTCGAACGGAGAACTAAGAGGAAAGATTGAAACAAATGACAAGAGGAGGATCCAGGGGCAAAGCCTCCGACAGAGCAGTTTCCCGGAAAAAAACATGAGCGCTGTCGCAGAAAACAAAGCACGAACCGAGGTGGTTCACGGCCCCGGGAACACTTCCCCCGGCGGCACACTCGCCACCCGGCCGTCCCCCTCCTGAGAGGACCCCCCCGAGGCCAGGCTGGGCGTCTGCCGCCCAGCCGCCGCCCCCGGCCGCCGCCGGGCTGACCCCCACCAACCCACGGCCCAGGGGAGGAAGAACCACCCGACGGCGGCGACTACTGACAGTCCCGCTACCACCCCAACCACCACGCCCGCAATGGCCCCTCCGGAAAGCTTCCCGTCCCCCGAATTGTCGGGCACGTTTCCCCTGCCAGACGGAAACAGGCAGTTGCAGTTGGGGCAGCACCGCCCCTCGCAGTCGTCGTCCCCAGTGCCCAGCGGACAAAAGGGCTTCCGCCGCCGAACTGGCACAGGTGGGCACTCCGTGGTGGTGTTCCCTGGGGGGGGGCACGCCTCCACAGGCGGGTTCACCCTATCGCCAAGTGGGGTGGTGGGGGCAGTCAGGGGGGTGACACTGCCATTGCACACGGTGGGCAGCTCCGCAGCAGGAGGGGATGCAGCAGACAAGGGAAACTCACACACATAGGGGGCACGGCGGGCACAGTCCACGGCAACCCAGTTGGCCCTCACCCCCCGCCTGTCGGCGGCCACGCAGTTTCGTTGGGGAGCTCCGGTGGCCCCCATCGGGGGAACCAACTCGCCGGGCCAGCCGCCCTTGTATGTGACGGGAGAGGAGCCATCAGCCGGGACGGGCCAGGTGAAAGGGCCCCCGGTGGCGGGACGGGACGCACCCAGCCAGGTGAGGTCCTCGCCCAAGATGGAAGCCAAGGCCGCCGCATCCGCCTCCTCGCGAACGATAGCCAGCCGCCCCGTCCCCGCCGAAGTGAGAGCTGCGCACGCCGCCGCGGCGGCAGCATGGGAGAGAGCCCCAGACGTGTTAAGAAAGGGCACCCACGCCACCCGTTCCGCCAAGCCCACCCCTCTGGCAGCCTCGTAACAGGGCCCAGAACCAGCAGGGAGCTGCTCCGCGCAAGCCCCCTCGTCTTGTCGTAGAAGCTGCTGCTCGCAGGAAGAAAGGCGCGGAAGGGAGCAGGTGGCCTTCTTCTTGGCCAACTCATCCACCAGCGCTTGCACAGATGGGGAGCGGCGGCGGAGTTCAGCGATGGGGATGTCCACAGCAGAAACAGCCAGCAGCCGGCCAGCATTGTCGTATATGGGCAGAGCAGCGGTGGTGAGGTCCCCGAATCCCGCGTCGTCCGTGTAGTTCTCAGAAAAAAAAACATTTTGGGCGACTGGTTCGGTGTTGCGGCGTGCAGTGGAGAGCCATCGGTAGGCAGGGGCGACACCCGACACGGGATTGCCAGAGGGGTCGCTGATGGTCACAGTCAGGCCCTGGGAGTTGACGGCGCCCCCACAGGTCAACTGCCGCGCAAACCCCTCGTCCACCCCCCCGAAAGCCAGCACAATCACCGTCAAGGGGGGGTTCTCGTCCGCAAGGGCGGCGAGCCGTGTTCGCACCTTCTGTAAGGTGGTAGAGGTGCAGGTGCACGGCTCCACCGAGCCCCGCCCACACTCCGACAAGCAGCTGTCGTCGCTGCCGGTGAGTAGGAACAGCACTCGAGTGCAGTTGGTAGTCGCTCCCCGATCGGCAGAGGTCCGGAACAGCGTGATCCCGGCGTCCAAGGCAGCGGCCACGTCAGTGCCCCCCCCCGGCGTCAGTTTCTTCACCTGAACCTGGAGCAGGTCTAAGTTTTCTCGCGTGGCCCGCACAAAGGCCGTGAATCCCCCCAGCACCTGCGGAGCATCGTTGTACCGCACCACCCCCACATAGCTGCTCCAGTCCAGGGTGCCGAGGAGCCCGTCCGCCGTCGCGGTCACGACATCCATCACCGTCTGCCCCCCAGTCCCCCCCCCCGGCTGCGCCCGCCCCATCTCCGCCGACCGGTCCACCACAATAGCCACGTCCAGGGGCCCCGACGCGGCCGACGCATACCACGGCCGCAGCCGAGGGTCATAAGGCCGACACTCTCCGTTGGGCCCCGTGTGCTCCCGCCGCTGCCCCGGGTAAATGCGGTGCACCCCGTTGGCGGTGCTGACGAACGCCCATGGCACGGTGTCCGCCTTGGAGCGAATGAAGGTGGAGTCAAGGACGCGCAGAAGGCAAACCTCCTCATACTCGGCCGCCGGGACCAGGCCATCAGTGGTGGACAGCAATGTCGACGGGGGAACCCGCACAAAGCTGACGGTGGTGGCCAGACGGATGGCCTTGCACTGATCGCCGCCACACCCGGCGGCAGGGTTGGGCGCCCGCGCCGTGCAAGTGAGCTTGTTGTCGAACTCCCACCCGCACGAGAAGTACGAACACTGGCCGGGGTCCCCACACGTGCTCAGCCGGGCGCACCGGCCTTCACCCAAGAGGGCGGCGCGAGCCTCTCGGGCCAGGGTGGCCGTCACCTCGCGCTTTCTGTCGATGAAGTCGGTTAGGTCCGTCCCGGGGGGTGGCACCTGGGCGGCCGCGGGCGGGGGCACCACCACCGCCGCACCGATGGCAGCGGCGATGGCGGCGACCGCCGCCCGCACCCATGTTCTTCGCATTGCACCCATTCGCAACGGCAGGAGAGAAAGGATGCGAGGGGGCGGGGATAATGCGGGGGGGGGCGTAAGGGGCTGCAGATCGAGCGGGAGGAAGGGGACGGCAGCGATTCAGCGGGTCGGAGCCAGAGACGGTCGGGAGAGAGCCGCAGGTGAGTCCACGCCTCTGCCAGCCGTAGGGCGTCAAAACACCCCTCCCTGTGCCAAAGGAGACGATGGGGGCAGAGAACCTCGTTCAGAGGCAGCAGCAGAGAAAAATCTCGACAGACTGGCGGGGTGGGGCGCCTGAGTTTAGAGGTTGGTAGACAGTGGACAGACAGGGGAGGCCGAAGCGGGCGAGTGACCCTGGGGCATGCCCAGAGCTGCTTGAGAGACCCCAATCTTGCGCGCGTCTGCAACTGTGCCCGCAACACCGCCAGGACGCCCCCGTTTTCCCACTGCCGATGGTCTCTTATTAGCGAAATGCATTGCTACCATTGTGCGCTGGCACCATGAACAGCTGGTCCATCCCGACGGTGTGGACCAGTGAGAAGCTGGCAACGAGGACGCGTCCGTGACGTGGCCCGCGATTGGAGCGTCGGCCGAGTCAGACTTCATGCTGCAGCGCGGACCACGAGATTTTCTTCTGCGCGGGCTGTCGCACCAGAGTGGCGCACTCTGCAGCAGGGGAGACGACGCGGTGGCCTGACACGGTGCACGGCTCCCCAGCGTCCTTGAGGTCCACAAGACTGCCGCGACCCCCCGTGCTGCATGTAGCGCAGCCCGCTGGTGGATGGGGAGAAGGGGGCCATGCGCTTGTACTGTACTGTACGGCAGCCCTAAACCTCGTCAAAAGGCACCAACGTGCATAACCAGGTTGGGTGCTCCCGCGGTCAGTGCATATCAAGGTCAGGTGCACCTGTGGCCACAAAAGTTCTCAGCGCTCACCTTTCCATGCTCCGGCGGCCCGCGGCATTCTCCGCCCCCCTAGTCGCCGCGACGCGTAGGTTGGCATCCCAGCGTACGCGACGCGCGAGCCATCACTGTGCTCTCCGCGACCTCCGCGGTGAGCACAGCGTCGAGCAGGCGTCCCGCTTTCTCGTCTTCTCGTTCTTTCCCCCTCTTTCACCCTCGCAGTCAGGGAGCGTGCCCCATGGCGCACCGCCTGTCCTCCCTACGCCCCCGCCTCAGCCGGCGAAGAAGCTCGGACGCGTCGGTCGACAGCGCCGAGATGGGGGCTGCTCCTACCGGCCGCTTCTCCCGCACCCGGACCGCCGGGGCGCCCGCCTGGTGGGGCGCCGCCCCGCGCGACGCGGCGGCCGACGGGCCCCGCACGCCCCCACGGCGGTCTTCCGTCCGGGGGCCCTCTTCTGGGCGGTACACGCGCCTTCCACCCTCGGGGGCGGCAGGCCCCCCCCCCGTAGTGGCGGCGGGGAGCGCAGACGCGGAGGCGGCTCTGCTGGCGGCGGCGGCTGCGGGTGACTCGGCCGCCGCAGACACCCTTCTCCGCTCTGGCTCCCGGGCCGATGCGGTGGACGCGGCGGGGAACCCGCCAGTGGTGGTGGCCTCCCGCGCCGGCCACGCGGCGGTGGTGGAGGTGCTGCTGTGGTTTGACGCGGTGGAGCGGGTGCGGGGCGGGGAGGGGCGGGACAGAGCTGACGGCGGCTCCCCGTCCGGTGACCGCGCTGCTGCCGACGGGGGCGGGGGCGTAGCCGCCCGCGGCGCTGGCGGCAAGACCCCCCTGCATTGGGCAGCGGCGGGGGGCCACGACGCCATTGTGGAAATCCTCCTCGCCGCGGGCGCGGAAGTAAACGCCACTGACGCGGCGGGGGGCACGGCGCTGCAAGAGGCGGTCGCCGCGGGCTGTGGGCGGGCTGTGGAGGTGCTGACGGCGGCGGGCGCGTGCGTGGCGGTGTGTGCTCGCCGGCGGCCGGGGGAGCCCCTGCTGTACGGCGCCATTGTTCGGGGCCACGTACCCGCCGACGGCCGCGCGGCGGTGGTGCGGGCGCTGGCGGCAGCGGGGGCAGACGTGGACGCGCCGCTGAATGACGACGGCCAGACGCCCCTTCATGTGGCTGTGCGGGCGCGCCAGGCGGGGGTAGTGGCCGCGCTCGTTGCCGTGGGCGCCCGCCGCACAGCCATTGACGTGTCGGGGCGGACGCCCCTGGGGCTGTGCGTCGCCGACTTTCCCGCCGACCTGGTGGCCCTGCTCGTCGCCAAGCACCGCGTGCGGCGGGGAGGGCGGTGGGTCACCGAGGGGGGGTGTGTGGGCTCCGCCTCAGAGCTGGCCGAACTGGTGGCGGCGGCCAAGGCGCAGCGGCGGCTGCTGCTGTGGCGGGCGCTCAAAGAGTTGGAAATTGGTGGGGGGGGGGGGCGGACGCGGCCTGCGTGCGCCGCCGGCCACCACTCGTGGTACTACCCCCTTACTGCGTGTCCCAGCGGGGGGGGGGGGAGTCGAGCACGGTGGGGCGCATTCAACAAACGGCGGCGGCGTCCTCGACGGGGGGGACACTTTCCGCGACCAAGGCGCACATACGTCGCCAAGCGTCACCCACCCTGGCTGGGGTGAACGACTTACCGGCAGTGTACAAGGCAGCTGTGAGGTGCCCGTCGCTCCTGACTCTCGGCACCCTGAGGGAAAAGCTGGTGGCTGACAACGCGCGGGGGGTGGCGTCCCTGCGAGCCGGTCACAATCTGCTGTGCTTGGCCGCCGACGCGGGTCTGTTTTCCTCCGACCCAGCCTCCGACGGGGGGGCCACACAAGGGGCATGGCAGCTCGGCCTGTACCTCCCCGTGCAAGTCGTGTTGGCGCCTGCGGACCTGCCGCTTGCACGCCTCATCGTGGCGGATGCCACCGCCCGGGGCTTTCTGGCCCCGTGGCAGGCACAGCTGCTGCAGGACCACCACCGGGGGGGCTTCCCGTCGGCCGAGACCACCCAGGGACTGTTCCTTCGCGCCCATCGCCTAGAAGGCGTGAGCGTGGAGGCCCTGGTGGAAGCGGCGGGGACGGCCCAGCGGGAGCTGGCCGGCCTTCACCACCGCCTCACCGAGGTCCCCGTGTCGGAGCGACGGCCGCTCCTAATCGAGGAGGTGCCCCGAGTGGGGCTCTCCCTGGTCCTCCTCGTGGCCGCCGCCCTGCCCCGGGGGGGATCCCCGGCAAAGGCGGCGGCGGCAGCTGAGGTCTCGGCTGCCGCCACCTCGGCAGTGGACCGGGAGGCACTGGACTTTGCGGTCTGCCACAGCAACTTGCGGGCGGCGCTGCGGGTGCTGACCTTTTCGCCTGCCGCTTCCCAGACTGCCCTTCGCACCGCCGTGGAGAGCGCCTGGGGGTCGTACGAAGAGTTTGTCGGGGTGCTGGCGTCGGTGGTCGACGCCGCCGCCGCCTCTGCCTTCATCCTCCCTTCCGCTAGTCTTTTTTCCGTCTCCAGCTGGGGCGGCGGCGACGGCGGTGGCTGCGGGGGTGGGGGAGGGACCTCTTTGGTCCGTTCCCCATGTTGCTCAGACGGGGGCGAGGCACCCACGACTAGCACCGTGAGTGTGAGTGCATCCGGAAGTGGCAAGATCCCGCCTCCGCTTTTTCCATCCAGGTCCGCTTTGGGGCCCTGACGGCGGGGGGGAAGTGGCGGACCTGCAGGGCCGGTGTGTGCGACGGGCGGCGCTAACTCTGGTGCGGGCGGAGAACCGTCCCCACGAGGTGCGCTCGGGGGAAGGGCGCCACGAGGGTGAACTTGTCGGCGTTTGTGACGCCTCGAGTGCTCGGAGGGTGGCGAACGTCTTGTGGGGGGGCCATCGGCGCCGCCCTGGCCGTGGCCCTAGCGGGGTCTCCAGCGCAGCAAGTGAGGGGTACCCGAGTCGCGAGCCATAGTGCGTTTTTGTCGAGGGATCGGGGCTTTGCGAGGAAAGTGAAGGCTAGCGACGGGCAGGTGGGGGGACAAGCGCGCGTACGGCTCTCGCCCACTGAGTATTGTACCATATGTGCTTTCGCGTATCCATAGCTGCTGGGCGGTGGCAGGCTAGCCGATACTTGCCCCCGCAATGAGGTCCGCAGGGGCCAACGCGCCCCTCTACCTACATTGGGCTCCTTCAGCAGATCAGCCTTCAGTTTGAGGCGCTTGGGCCCACGCGCGCATGTGTACTGTATGTATACAGTAGGCTTTCTACAATTGACGGGTCCTCTCTCGGGGCGCGGGCCTTTTCTCTTCGTGGTTGCCAGTGAAGTATCTAGAGGACCCAATTCACCGCAACGAGCTCGTTCCTCCTCGTGGGTAAGAGCGAGGCAACGAGACTCAAGCCATCGCAACGGGAGGAGTCCTTGCGAATGGCCTACGTTCAACCACCAACGACATTGACAACCATGACGCAGTCCACTCAAAACAAGCACACGTGGCCCGTCTCCATTCGGTAGGATGCCCCCCCCGCCACATTGTCTTGCCGTCCGTATCTACTGCTCAGCCCCGCACCTGAGCCCAGCGCATGGGCTCCACCAGCGCATGGGCTCCGCAAGCGCATGGGCTCCGCCAGCGCATGCCAGTTGGGCGTGGGGCCTTTACATTAGACTCACGGGGCTCGGCAGGGTCCTTTAGCGTGTCTCAGGAGGGGGCAACAGCTGTGTTGTGGATTGGGGGGGTCGTCCCGCCCGAGGGTGCTGGTCTTGGCTCACCAGCGCCCATTCTCATTGACGACTGGCGGGGTTGACAGCAGCCCGGCCTTCCAAGCCCAAATACGTCCAACACCTCGCGTGGGGGTTGTGCGGGGCGAGAGGCGCCGCCCTGTCACAGGCGCGGTGCCTGGGCATTGCCCTCGGGGCTGAGGGCGTCGCCCGTGAGCTTTGCACTTTGGGGGAGCGGATTGGTGCGGCGCACCCCGGCACCCCGTCGCGGGTTATGCGCAGCGCGACTTCCGTCGCCCCGCCGGTGAGCCCTTCGCCCTCCCGCCGCCCCCCCCCCCCCGTTTGTGTGTGTGTGCGCGTGCGTGTGTGCTGCTCTCACCGCCCTTCATGGCGGCCCACCGTCGTCTGTGGGTGGCTGCCCTGGTGGCCACCTGCCTGGCCGCCGCGGCCGCCGCGACGACCTTGGCCCCCGGGGTGGGGGCGTCGCGGCCGGACGCCTCCCCCGGCGACGGCGACTGCGATGTGGCAGTGATTGGGGCGGGCATTGGGGGTCTCTACACGGCGTGGCGGCTGGCCACAGCCAGCCGGGAGGCGGGCGTGCGGCCGGGGCGGGTGTGTGTTTTTGAGGCGTCGGGCCGCATGGGCGGCCGCATCCTGACGCTGCGCGGGAAGGAGGCCCTACCCAAGGGCTATGACGGATACTCGGTGGACATGGGTACGTGTGGGGGGGGGGCGTGTTTTGTGTGGGGTGGCTGGGGGTAGGTGCGGGGGAAGGGGGGGTGGGAATGGAACTTTTGGTGGCGGGGGCCGAGACCTTGTGACTTTGATCCACTGGGGCGGTCACACGCGCTTTCGTCGGATCTGTCTGGACGTTTTTCTTTCCCATCTCTCTCCCCGATGACTGACCACCGCTTTGCTGGTGCCTCCATTCCTCGTTCGTTCCCCCCTCTTCGCGGTGCCCATTCGTCCTCGCCGCCCCGCTGCCCCTCATCCATGGAAAAAAACCTCCTATTGGTACGCAGGAGCGTACCGCTGGCACCGCCAGACTCACGCACTTACGCGTATGCTGGCGGACGGCCCCCTTGGGGTTACCAGCGCTTGCTACACGGACCCCCTCGGGGTGGATGACACCTGCGGCGCCGAGACGCGCTCCCTCATGACCGCCCGCAATGCCACCTTCGCGTCGGGCGCCGACGGGTCGGTAGACGAACAGCTGTCGGTGTGGTCGCCTGGTCTCGTGCCCTACACCATTCCCCCTGCGGGCCGGTGGGGCGTGGCGGGGGGCCCGGCCGCGGGCAAGGGGCCCCGCAGCCCCAAGGACTGGCTGGTCGGTACCACCTCTGCCCTCCCCGAAGTGGCTGTCCGATGGGCCGACCTGGAGGGAGCCCGCACCTATGCGGCCGCCATGGAGGTGGTAGATGAGATGCTCGAGGCCCTGCGTACGTCCAAGAAGGGCTACGAGGGCATCCCGTACACCGAGGTGAGCATGTTGCAAATCGCCCGTTCGCGGGGCTACACCGAGGAGGAGCTGCTGGCGCTCCTGGACACGGGCAATTCAGTCGGGGACGCTAAATGGTATATGACGCCGGTGTCGGACTACGCGCGCGTGGAGTTGCGCAAGGTGGCCCTTCGGCGGTGGACTTTTCCCACCAAAGATGAGCCCACGGGGATGGTGACGCCGGTGGACCGCAAGACTGGACGACGGGTCGGCATGGCCACCCTCCTTGACCGCCTCGCTTCTGCCCTGACCGCCGCGGGGGGGCGCATCCACTTTCGCCACCGGGTGGTGTTCCTTCAGCAGGCAGGCCGGGAGGGGTCTGTGCGGGTGTCATTTGCCAACGGGCGGTCGCTGGTTGCGGGGCGGGTGATTGTGAATGCGGGCAAGGCCGACGTAGCGGCGTGGGGGGTGGCGTCCCTGCCCATTGCGGGCGCCAGTCGCAGCTTCCGCTTCGGCCTTGATGCTGTATACACGGCGCCCTCGTCCAAGATGTACTGCTGGTGGCCAGACAGCTGGTGGATGACCAAGCTCCGCCTCACCCGTGGGCGGGGGCGCCTGTTCCATCCCCTTTTTTCTCTGCGCTACCACGATGGACATGTGACGTGCAAGGACAAGGCCAAGCTGCGCGGCTGCCGCGGGGCCCTGCTGGTGAGCTACGTGCTTGGGGATGCCACCGGCGTGCGGCAGTCAATTTGGTCCCACGGGTTCTCTTCGCAGCCCTTTTCTCCCCTGTCGGCGGCGCCCGACAACGCCGTGGACCTCATCACCAAGGGGGAGGTGCGCGGGGGCGGCGGCGGGGCGGCCTGCGCCCGCCAGCGGCTGCTGTGGAATTCGGTGCTGTCGGGCCTGCGGGAGGCCCATACGGGGATGGCGGCGGCGGTGGGGCTCACTGCCGAGGAGCTCATTCCAGAGCCCGACGCATGTGCGTCAGCAGTGTGGTGGGACGTGGCCGTCCACGCCCTCTCGGCGTACGCGCGCCACCCCGACGGGCAGGACTGGCTGCGAGACTTTGCCCGCCCCGTCCGGGGTGTCAACGTCCACCTCGTCAACGAGGCCTGGGGGGAGGACCGCGGGTGGGCCGAGGCGTCCTTGCGGTCGGCGGAGCGAGTGCTTTACCATCACCTGGATATGCGTCGCCCAGAGTGGATGGAGAAGGTGTTCCACCGCAGCATTGTGGAGCGGTGGAACTATGGCACCCGCAAGTGAGGGGTGGAGAGGGGATTGCGGGCGGCAACGTGCTCATGTTGGTTCCTTGTTTCCTTTGAGAAAGCGGTCACACGCCGATTGTGATGTACTGAAAGCGAATGGCAATGCCCACCATTGACGACCCGTAACATTTGACTGGGGTAATCGACGCGGCCGCCGGCTGCTGCTGCCGTCGCGGGCTTCCCGCGACCCGCTGCCGAGGCGACTGCCAACGTGGCCACCGCAGCTGCCATGCGCCGGTGGGGCTCCAGCAGCGGCAGCCTCAGTATTGAAAGCGTGAGAGAGGCGAGTATGCCCCCCCCTCCCATCCCCCGCCCCCCCAAAGTACAGAAGCATGGGCGGAGAGACCGCCGGCCGTGGTCCCCTCCCCTCCCTGCAGGCCTCGTCGACACGCCCCCCTCCCCCGCCCACCGTCCCCGCCGAACCTACCGGCGCCGTCTGCGGCGACCACCGCCCCGTCGGCGGCGCGCCAGGCGGGCAGGCGCGGGGCCCCACCCCGGGGCGAGGAGCACCCGCAGCCCCACCCCGACCAGCACCCTGCAGCCCGCCTCGGCGGTGGGCACCGAAGCGGCGGTCGGCGCCGCCGCCGCCGCCGTCGCCGCAATCCGCCGGCCCAATGCCGGCAGCAGTCCCGCCACGGGGTCCACCGCCACCGGCGCGCTGTCGCCGTCGCCGCCCCCGTCGGGGCCCCCGTCGGGGCCCCCCCCCCCCCCCCCCCCCCCCCCCACCCCCCACGCGAGCAGCCACACCGCCCCCGTGGTGACGGGCCCAAACCGCACCGCCGCCGTTGTGCGCCCCGCACACAGCACGTTGAGGCGCACCTCGGGGGTGCGCCCCGCGGGCAGGAGCGCCAGCTGGTCGGCCACCGCGGGCGCGCGCGCCCGCGCCAACGCGGCGGAAACGGCGGCGGGCGCGTCATGCACCGCCGCCAGGGCAACGTCTGTGAGGTAGTGGACAGCCAGCGGGTCGGCGAAAGCGCTGCCGGCCCCCCCGCCCGCCACGGTGGTAGTAGGGGTGGTGGTGGTGGCGGCGGCGTGGAGGGCGGTGAAGAGGTCGTCCAGCCGCGCGGGTGCGTCCGTGATCCCCCCCCCCCCCCCCCCCCCCCCCCCCCCCCCCCCCCACTGCCGGCCACCCCCACCGCCGTCGCCCCAGCAGCCCCCGCCCAAGGGCAAACGACCCGGACAGCGTCTTGCGAAGCTGCCGCTGGGAGCGGGAGATGCCCCCAAACGACACCCGCCGCGCGGCGCCGCCACCCCCACCCCCACCCCCACCACCACCATCACTGTCCCCCCGCCCCGCCTGCCACCGCCGCGGTGGTGCCGCCGGCGGCATTGTCGGCCGCCGACGGGGACGGGGGCAGGCAGCGAGCCGCCCGCCCCCTTCGCGCGGTAGGGGGCCTTGTCGGCGCCGCGGCCGCCGCCGCCGCCGCCGCCGACGTCGCCGCACTACTGTGGCAGCCCCAGCTGCCAGGCGCGCCGGGCACCCCCCCGCCGCCGCCAACGCCGCCGCCGTCGCCGCCGCCCGTTGCCCGGCGGCGGTGGGAGGAGGCGGTGACAAAGCCGTGCGAGGCCGGGCGCCCACGTCGGGGTGGGGCGTTTGCCGCCTGCCGGCAACGAGGTGGCGTAGGCGGCACCTGGGGGGGGGTCTCTACTGCTCATCGAGCGAATCTGGCTCAACGTGCGGCCCCCGATATTACCGATACGTGGACCAACCAAAGGGCGTCAGCGCGACAACAAGCGTGGCCGCTTCGTAACGAGCTTCGCTAATAAGAGTTTTCAAAATTGTGTGCACTCGCTGTTAGTGTGGTGGTGCCACGTGTCGTCGACGCTGCGGACCCTGGCACACCCCCCCAGGTCCGCACCACCACCGCCAGACACCTTAAGACAAGGACGCAGGCGCACTCCCCGAAGACGACGGGGGCACGCCGTCGGGGCTCGCGTGGCTCTCGTCCGGCGGGCCCCCGTTGGTAGGCTCCGTCTGCGCGCGAGCTCCCTCTGCGCCGCTACTGCTGACCGATCCCGGGGTCCTGCCGTCCAGGCGCGACGCGGCGACGCCCGCCCCATGGGGCACCACCACTACAAGCCGCGCCGCAGCCGCCGAGCCAGGCCCTGCCCCCTGGAGCGGCTCACTGCCCCCTTCCCCGGTATCTGGCAACCGGGGCTGCTCGTCTGCTGCGCCCGCCGGCAACGCCCCGTCTCCCGTGGCGGGTCCGCCGGCCACTTCCGCAGCGGCCCCATTGGGGCTGCCGTCGGGCGCCTCCTGCTGGTCGGGTGACGGCGACGCTGCTGTGCCCCCCGCTGCTGCCTCCCTTCCCAGCTGCAAGTCTTCCAGCCGCCGCTGCAGCGCAGCCGCACTGCTCGGAAGGTCCCCGTCTTCCAGCTGCGCCAGCTGCGCCCGCCGCGCCTCAGAAGAGGGGACCGACCCTGGCTGGGCGGCCCCGGTTGCCATCATCGGCAAACGGCCCATCGGGGGCGCCGGCGCCAGGCCCGTGATACCCATGGGCACTGCCCCCCCACCAGCCCCAAGCCCGATCGGGAAGACGGCGGGGTAGGCCCCAGGCGGCGGTGCCCGCCAGTCCCCGACACCCTGTGGGGGCGGATTGGCAAAAGGCAGTTGCGCTGCCGGTTGCCAGAAAGGCACCCCACCGACCATGGCGCCGTACGCCCCGTAGCCCCCCTGAACGTACATGGGCGGCACGGGCGGGAAGGCGCCAGGGGGCAGCGTCGCCGGGTAGGGCGGCGGGGGGCGCTGCCCATGGGGGGCGGCGCTGGGCAGGCCCGGCTGCAGCGGGGGCGTGAACGAAGTGGGCCCAGGCGCCGCCCGCATCGGAGCGGGGTGCAACGGGTAGGGGGGCACCCCCGGGTGCGCCCCGCTAACGCCGTTGCCACCGAACATTCCCGGAGGAGGCCCACCCGCTCCCAGCTGACCATACGCCATCCCTGCCCCCGCCCTCGACGCCGTCTGCATGCCCCGCAGGTGATCGGGGGCAGGGGCGGTCAGCCCAGCTGGCCGGTGGCCCCCATACCCGCCGCCTGATCGGGCCAACGACGGCAGTGTTGGTGGCGGCGGCGGCGGCGGCGGCGGCGGCTCGGGCGAGAGCGGGAACTGCAGCGGCACTGGTGACGCGGTCGACGCGCCCGCCGCCGGCGTGGCCGTTGGAGCCGTCGACGGAGGGGAAGGGGTGGACGCTGGGGGCGAGTCGGTGCTCTCGCCCGCACCAGGGCCGCTCGACACGGGCTCCCGGGGTGCCGCTTGGGGCAGCGGCGGGGGCATCAGCACCGGCTGCGGCACCAGCGGCTGCAGTGGCTGCACCTCTTGGATCTCGTGGCACACCACACAGCGGACGAGGGAGGCAGGGCCCGGCGCGTAGTTGAGCGTCATCTTGCAGCCTCTATCATTTTTTTGGGGGTCCGCGTGAGCAGTGGACGTGGCGCCAGCGAAAACAAGGAGCGAGAAGGAACCGAAAGGTGAAGGCACAGCCAGCGCGGGGTCACGCATCGCCAGAGACACGGTGACTTCCACGGCGTTAGCTTGTCAGCCCCACAGGCGTGCCCGCAGGTGCATCGGCTGGCCAGCAGCCGCGGACCGTATTCGGCCGTACTGCGCCCTATCGCCCCTCTCACCAATAATGCATCTAGGCCGCCCTGGGACCGTCCCAAGGGACTTGGTATCCCGCAGCATGCAATCCAATGCATTTGCATGCATCTCGGGGCACCCCGAGTCGTCAAGAGTTGCCGTAGCATAGCCGTTGCGTCTCTGGTTCCCACACGGGCACGTTGGTGCCCACCAGCAGTCTCCCTAACGCCTCGTAGCAAAGTGACGAATGCCTGATCAAGGACGCTGGGGCCCACTGAGGGACCTCAGGGCGCTCCCACAGGCTCCATGCCGCCCATTGTCAGCAGAGGGAGGACGCTATGACGTACCGGCATTGGAAGGACTCTGGGCGAGGCAGGAGGGTGACGGATCCGCAAAAGGAGCAGCTGACCAGCTGGATCCCCATCTGGTACAGGAGAATCATGCGACAGCCGCCGCAGACGCCCTGCCCGCCCGTCTCTTGCCCACTGTCTGTAGGCACAGGCGGAGGGGGGCACCCGGGCAGAAGCGATTGCACGAAATCACCAGTCAAAGCGGCACGATTGGCAACGCAGGACCACACAAGGCGCTCCAGGGGCTGTCAGCGAGTGAATCGGACGGCGAGAAGGCTGCGCGCCACCCTGCCGTCCACAGCCCCCCCCCCACAGGCAGACGCGAGGGGCACGGTGCTCCCGCTGCCCTCTCGGAGAACGTTGCCTCGCTCGTGCCTTCTTCGTGAGCACCCAAAAGGAACACAAGAACGGGGGGTGACGCACCGACGTGGGTCCCCCTCAACTCTCCCTCCCCTCCCGACTTACCTGTTCGGCGAATGATCAGGACGTCCCCGCAGGTGGGGCACCGCACCATCGCGGCCCCCCGTGGGAACGTCACAGTCTGGCCGCATGTCGAACAGCTAATGTGCCCTTCTGCAAGGGCAGCAGCCACCAACCCACACCGCACCCCCACACACCGTGCGCAGGCCCGACAGGTTCCATCCAGAAACGACGTGGCGTGGTTAGCATCCGCAAACTCCTCCCCCCCGCCCGCTCAGTCACCACGCACATCCACCCACACGCTCACCACGACACACGCGCCGCACCGCGGCACGCCGGCACGCCGGCACGATGTGCGCGGCGGGAGAGAGGAGAAAGGAAGTACTACGCCGGCCGGCAACCACCACGTGGCCCTCCGGCAGCGTCCTACCCCCCCCCCGCCCACAACCCCTTCCAAGGAGCACGCCCCCCAAAAAAACGTACGGAGCGTCTCGGTGCCAAGCACAAACGGCGGCGGCGGTGGCGGCCCGCCATAGTCCCCCGTAGGGATCATTGGCCACCCGACAGACGCCGCGCGTGGCCACGGCCGCGGCGGCGGGGTCTGGTCAGCGGGGTCCACCGCCCAGGCGCGCGGCGAGCCCGCGGGCTTGGCGGGTGGGAGAAGCACCGTCTGCTGCCGGCCCGCCCGCCCTCGTCCACTGCACCCCCCCCCCCCCGTCCGCTGGACGAGAGAAAAGAAGACGAAGAAAGAAAAAAAAAGGAAAAAAAAGGAAGAAAAGGAAGAAAAAAATATATCGGGAGGGGGGCGCTCGTGTGGAACCCAAAGGTGCCGCCTGTCCCCCGGCAGGGCAGGCAAAGGCCACGATGTTGGCGGCACCCAGAGACGGGCGGCGGCAGCGGTAGATGGTGACTCACAAGGACAGGACAGTCCCCCGCACTGTCGTGCGCTGGGGAGGGGGGGCGCCACGGGTAACCGCTGACGCCAGGCGGGTGTCCCTCTCTGGTGCAAGGCCCGGTGGGTAGAGAGGGCTGTACTGGGCGGCCAGCGGCGCGGGCCTCCTGCCGGGGTCAGCACAGGCGGGGGCAGGGCTAGGCAAGGGCCCGACGGTCGCGTCGTGGCAGCCGCTCCCCCCTCCCAGTCGTAGACGCCGCGCGCTGGTCGCTGGCGCTGGTGCGCCACCAGGCAATACCCAGCCGTTGACCCCACACGGACACCCGGTCAGTGGTCACGCGCGTGGCGGGCCGCCCAGTGTAGCAGCTGCCGCACTGCCGCTGACCCGGTGGACACGCGCCCGGCCACTGCTGCAGCTGCCCGACGCCGCGACGGGGGGGCGCCGACCACCACCACCCGTTGGCCTCGCCGCGGCCGCCGCCGTCAGAGGCAGCGGCGTCCGCCCCCGCTCTCCTACCACACCCCCACCGGCCGGAGCAGGCAGCACCCAGCAGAGGGGGCGGTGTCGGCGGCGGCGGTGACCCCGAGAACGCGCCCCCGCCCGTCAGCAGCAGCGGGCTAGCGCGACAGCCTGGCGGACGGGGCCGGCCGCAACAGCGGACGACGCGCACCAATGTGGCACGACGGCCCGCGCAGTACCCGACGCGGCTGGCGCGACGCCCAACGCCCGGCGGCGGCTCCGCGGCCCCGCCGCGGTCGCAATGGCAACCGCAGCGACCGCAAACAGCAGCAGCAGCAGCAGCAGTCGCGGGCGCCAACGACGCTGGCGGCGGCGGCAACGGCGGTGGCGGCAGCGGCAGCGGCAGCGGCAGCGGCAGCGGTGGGCAGGAGGCGTCAGCAGCGGCAGGCGTAAAGGCAGTGGCGGTGGTGGCGGCGGCGGGGGCGCCGCCTCCCCCACCCGGCTGCTAGTCGATGGCACACGGGGGGCCCCGCCAGCCAGCGCATACAGGCAGGGCTGAGGGGGGTGGGAGCGAGCTCAAAGGCCGCTGCTGCCGCCGATGAGACACGAGGGCGGGGGGGGGGGGGCGGGAGAGGGAGAAAGCAGGGAGCAGACAGCCCGCACCGAGCGGGAACCGCAGCCAGACGGGCACGGCAGGAGCTCTCAACACCGCACCTCCACCCCTCCTCCCCTCCCCTCCTCAGCCCCGCTCTCCTCCTCCCCTCACCCAACCACCAGCGTCCAGCCCACACGCGCGCGGCGTGGCCACAGCAACGGTGTGGGGCGGCGGCGGCGGCGGTGGACGCGACCCGCGACGGGCGGGGTAGCACACGCCGCAGGAGCGCACGATGGCGACAGCGGCAGACGGAAGGCGGGGGGGGGGGTTGGGGGGGGGGGCAGCGTCGGCGCGCACGCTGCGGGAATCGGGGACGGCGGCGACGGCGCAAATGCAGCGGGAGGAGGCGGGGGAGGGCGGGGGGGGGGGGGGGGGGGGGGATGACGGGGGGAAGGGGGGCAGCGTCCCGGCGGCGCCCACAGACGGCGGCGGCGGCGGCGGCGGCAGCGGCAGCGATGACAGAGGCGGGCACGGCGCGACGAGGGAGAGAGCGGGGGGGTGGGGGAGGGGGGGCCGCGGGGGGGGAGGAAAGCCAAGCTGCCGGGGCGCCAGCGGCGCCCGTTTGAGGGCGTGGGGGGGTGGGGTGGGGTGGAGGGAACAGGATGGAGGGGGGCGGGGGCCACGTCCGCCTCTGGGGACGACACAGCCGCCTCCACACCGCCGCCGCCGCGGCGGCGGCAGCGCGCAGCGTCTGGGCGAGCGAGCGGGGAGGTGGGCGGGGAGGGGGGGGGGGGGGGGGGGGGGGAGGGATGGAGGGACAAACAGAGGGGCAGAGGGACGGACAGAGGGACCGAGGGACGGGTGGTGGGTGGGTGTGCTGCCCGCAGCGAGAGGTGGGGTAGCGTGGGGCAGAGGGGAAGGGGAAGAGGGGGGGCAGGCGACGCGCGGCCCGACGGCCGGGGCGGCGGAGACGGCGGCGGCCGCCCGCCCGAGCCCCGGCCGCGTGGCCGGTCGGGGCGGCGGCGTCGCCGCCGCCCCCCACCCCCCCTCTGGCGGGGGCGGCGGTGGCCCGCCCGCGGCTGGGAGGGGCGGGGCGGCCGGCCTGGCGCCCCTGCCGCCGCCACCCCCACCGCCGCCGCCGACGCCGCCGTCGCTGCCGCCGCCGTTGTACCCGCGCCGCCGCCGCCACCACAGCGTGTCGCGGGGCGGACAACCCCCCCTCTGCGCTCGTCGCCACCGCCCCAGCTGGGGCCCCCACCCCCCCCGCCCCACCCTCTCGTCCTCTCCCGCGTCGCGCGGGCGGGCATGCACCGGCCACGCGCGTCGGTCTGTTGGTGGGGGGCGCGTCGAGCGGGGCGGGCTCCCCCTGCCCCCCCCCCCCCCCATCGCTATGTATGCCCCGCCCGCCCCCCCCCCCAAGCGGCCGCAGGGGGTGTGGGGGGGGAAGTCGAGGGGCGAAACAGTGACAGCCGCCGGAGGCCGCTGTCACTGGCGGCCGCACCGCCAGCCCGCCAGGCAGGCAGGCAGGCAGGGAGACCCCTCTGGCGGGGGAGGGCACCGTCGCCCAATCGCGGTTGCCCCGCGGGGGGGCGAGGGCAGACCCTTTACCCAATCGCGCCGCCGCTCTGGCCAGAGCGGCGGCGCCCAGCTGGGTGGATAGCCGACGCTCCTTCCCCCGCCCGCCCCCCCACCCCCGCCCCAAACTCCCCCCAGCCCGCAGCATGCGCGAACCTCTTACCCCTCCTGGTCGCCCCCTCTCGTGTGCATTGTTTTAGTAAGGAGCGCTGGATGGGGCGGCGGAGGAGGCTGTCTGGCCAAGAGGTTGGGGGTGGGGTGGGGGCGGCGGCAGAGGCGACGAGCGCAGACGAGGCGGCGATGGCGGCGGCAGCCTGGTGGTGGGTGGGGGGGGGGGATCCCGGGAGGCGGGGAAGGTCGATGCGGGGTGGGACGGGGGAGCGGGGGGGGCCGTCGTGGTTGGGCTTTGGTCTGGGGCTAAAAACCACCTCCCACGCTCGTGATGGGGTTTGTGGGGGTGTGGTGGTGGTAGAGGTGGTGGTGGTGGCATCAGCCGTCTGGTCGTGCGCTGCTGCAGGAACGCAATCCCCCCCCCCAGCGGCGCGGGTGGGCACGTCGGAGTCCTGTTTCCGAGCTTGAGAGGGGGGGGGGGGGTGGGGGGGGGGGTGCACTCGGTTCCCCACCTCTGGCTCTGACGGCGCGCTTTCGCCGCGGGAGGTGCGACGGGTCGCGCGCGCGGCCGGGAAGAGGGGGTCGCGCGCGGGCAAGAGGGGGTCGCGCGCGGGCGCGCGACCCCCTCTCCTGCTGCCGGTTGGGGCGTGGGGCGGGGCGCTGCGGGCGCCCGCCGCCGAGATTTTTTTGGTGCGGAAATCTTCAGATCGGCCGGAGGTGGCAGCTCGCCACTCGACGCGCCGGGCCCCGCACCGCGGCCGGCCGGGGGGTGCAATCAGCTGTAGCCCAATCAAGCTCGGGATCGGCGCTCCGCGGAAGGGCGCGCTGTGGGAGGGGGGCGGGGTGCGGGGGGGGTGAGGTGGGGGCGCGGGCCCGGGCGGGGGGGGGGGGGTGTCTGGGGTGGCGAGCCGGGCGAGATAGAATGGTTGGGGGGTGCGCCGCCGCGGCCAGGCGCCACGACTGTTGGAGGTGGCGGTCGTGGTCAGTCGGCCGGAGATAGGAATTGCCCGACTTACGTCTCACATCAGATTCGTGTGAGACCAAATGTGAGACCTGTTCTCGACGCTGGGGGGGGGGGGGGGGGGGGGGGGTTGCGGGGGGGTTAGGCGATCAATTGATTCATCCTCCCGGCGATTTTTGGCCGACCGCAGCGAATCCTGCGAATTCGTGGGGCGCTCCTCAACATCACTGTCACAGAAGCGTGCGGGAGCTTGGGGCCTCCTCCACCTTCGCAGTGCGGCTTAAAGCGGTGTCACGGAAACGGCCCGATTTCTTGCTCAGATCTGTTGACCATTTCTTGCAACCCCTCCGTACGGAACGCTGGAGGCCTACAAATCAGCTTTTTTTTTTTGTATGACTTGTTCGGACAGGTTCCGCACGGAGGCCACGTGCTCATGATACACGACGTCAAGCGTCATCATCAGACCTCTCTGGTGATGTGCTTTGAGCACATGGCCGTCGTGCAACTATACCGCTCGGCAAATGTAAGCAAGTAGACAAAAAGGGAGCTTGCACAACGCGCAAAATAAAGTGCAAAACCATGCAGCTTCGCGTAACAGTTTTGACAATATCTCATTATTAAAGTAGTGCTTGTTGAAGACTTAGCAGTGATTGCTGACTCGCTGGCGATGAAGAACGCCGCGTTCTCATGTCTGCAGCGGCCGCGGCCGGTCAAGCGGAATCTGATTGCGTAGACTCATTGTCTCTAACTGTGACCTAGCATATACAAATCTTTTTCCATTTCCAGAGTCTTACTTTGAATGAGATGCGTACTTGCGCGTCAGCACCTGCCACCTGCAGCTAGCTGCAGCCGCCCACTTGAGCTGCTTAATGGCTGTTACTTCCGCTTGGTTTGTGAGTGACCAGGGTTCAGCTGCACGTCTGTGTGGGCCTCAGCGATGGCTGCCCAACCATTCTGCTTCTCCCTACAGGTAGTGCCGCCATCCCCGCCAGGCACGGGGCGGCCTCCTGGGAACTGGAGGGAAAGGCAATGACGCCAAGCCCGCCCGGCGTAGACAGTGGCGACAGTACCACGACTGCCGCGACACCAGGAAGCACATGTGCCACGGGGCGACATGAAAATCGGCAGGAGAGCTGGGCCGCCGGGACTAGTGCACAGATCACGACCGGATAGGCGGACATGAATGTCCAGACGGGCAGCATGATTATTTTTGTAGACGAGGGAGAGGGACGACCGGGATGAGGTCCGGTAGCAACAAGACCACCCTTTCTCACACCTCGTACAACTGAAGCTATGGATAGTGGGCGCAAGTGAATCGAACTCGGGAGGGGGTGCAGCCGACTACTCTTGTGGGCGGGTCGCTAGTTCGGGAGACGGGTGGAGTGCGGTGGGAAAGGGGGGGGGCTGTGCAAAGGGACCTGTGGCTGGTGGGTGCTTAGGACAGGGGGGTGTCTTTTTTCCCTTGAGGCGACGCGTCGGCATGGTTGTTCTTCGTGGAGAGTGCACAGTGTGAAGCACAAGTTGGTCACATGGGTCGTGTTCCTCCAGCAAACTATTTTCTCGGGACTCACCAAAGCCGAGAGAGACCCAGGAAGCAGCCTAACTATGCCGATCATTCCATAACTCGTCCAAAGACGATTGGCACTTTCTCAGTTAATCGGTTGTCTTTGGATTTTTGTGACGTCCATGGCGGTACGCAAGAACCTCTCATGATTTCATTGGGTGACAGGTCGTCGGAGATTTGCACTCTCGTGCGGGGACAACAGCTTTTCTTGCGCATTTGAGCAAGAATTCTGTTGGTTTGTAGAGATTGACTTTCTCGTTCTTACAACTGTGCCGAGGCGACAGAGCAAGTCTGAGCAAAGAAAAACAGGCCCGAGCAACGATTCCGTGACACCGCTTTAAGCCGCACTGCGCTTGAAGCCGGCTCGCCCCGCCCGTCTTTCGTCTTGGTGCTGGACGGTGCTCTGCACCATGTGCGAGCACTCGTTGGTCACCATGTCCGTCAACCCACGAGGCTGAAGCGAGCGCCCGCGTCGTGCGGACCTGCGCCCTTCCCCGTCTGTTCGCTGCGGAGTTGTCGCAGCGGCCCTCTTTTTGAGAGGCGTGCTGTAGTGACCGTCCGCTGCGCCGGTGGCTCTGATACTCGTGGTCGCTGTAGGGACCCTATGGGCCCTCCACGTGGGGGGACCTCGTAGAGATCGCGTCGTACCCCTGTGCCCACCTTCCTAGTGAGGAGGACGGGGCCGATTTGGCCCCTCGGGATTTTACTGGCTTCCGATTGACCCCCTCCTATGGAGATGGGACCGGGTTGCCATTGGTTCGGGGGCCCATATTGGGATTTCCAGAGTATGGGAATTTCCCCTGACCGGAGTTGGACTTTGGTCGATAATCCGGGATGGGATGCATTTGGGGTTTGGATGGTGATTGTGTATTTTGCGTAATTGTGAGATTGGGGTGATCTTGAGTGTTGGCACTGATGTCCGGCGGGGCTCCTCTTCCCCGTATCTTGGAGGTTCCAGCCCCGCTGGCAGGGATGATCCGTGGGGGAGGGGGCCCTCCGGACATGTTGGAGGGTTTTGATTAGCCCGCACGTGGCCCGGTCTGGAGGGTTGCTGGGTGCGGGTGGGAGAGGGTAAGAGTGTGCGTGGGGGTGCGCGTTGCTTCCCCCTTCGAAAAAAAACAGACTTGCGTGTGCTTGAACACTGTCGTCCTGGTCGCGGATCCCCGCGTGAACCAGCCAGGCGGTCGGCGGTTCGGTATCTCTCCTGTCTCCCCGCGTTCTTGGTGGGTTGTTACTTTGTGTGTTCTGGGTGCTACGCGCCTAAGGTACGTATAACCACTACAGTCGCCATCAGCGAGACGGTAAGTTTCTGTGAGTGCTTGCATCGTTGATTCCCGTGGGAGACGTGCGATCTGCCGTGTGCCTGTGCCCCTATTGCTTGTGCTCATCGTGTGTGTGGCTTGAGGCCTGCTGCTGACGGTGTGATGCATATGTCTCCATTTAGGGCTCTTTGCGGTGTGCATGTACTATGCTCTTGTAGATCACGGCTGCCTCTGACATTTGGCAATGAGGAACGATGGCGTGAGTGCTGCGGAGCAACAGCTGTACCTGCAGTTCATCCAGCGCCTCGGAATAACGGAAGAGAACAAGACGGCCTTCCTGTCGCCGCTGCTCCGAAACTTATCCGATGCGTCCTCCAAGCTGGACATGCACCTCGCTTCGTACGGCGCGACCGTGTACTCAGCAGTGAGCCGGCAGGTGGTGCCCGAGAATCCCCGCGACGCCCCATGCTACCGATCGATCCGTGTGGTTGACCGCATCGGCTACTTCTCGGGCTCAGATGCGCACGCCGTGCGCCTTGGCAACATTGGGATGTTTTATGCTTACCGGTTCTTGGCGGCCGACGCATTGGCGGTTGCCAACGCGGCGCTCCTTGACAACAACCGCGCGCCGAATGAACGCGCTGCTAGAGCCGAAACGTAGAGCAAGTCTGCGCCAGGCGGTACAGTCATCAAAGCAGCTGGAACATGAGCATTTCGTACTACTGAAGGGGAGGAGGGGAGCATCCCTGCGGGCGGCGTCGTAGTTTCTGATATAAATCTTGACTCTGTTGATCGCAGCCAGGCGGCTGCGGCCGGTCTCACTTCAGGTGGCACTCTGCCCGTGGGTGGAGTGGTAGTGGATGGCAGCATCGTGGCCGCTGAGTCGCTGTCGCCGGCTTTGCAGGTGCGTGGCACAGTGAGCAAGGAGGGAGAGTCAGCGTCCGACGGATGTACCAGCTCTGCACGTGCTGCGGCCGCTGCTGGGGTGCCCCCTGCCGATGAGTTAGGTGTTGTGTCGCGCGCAAGCGGTGCCAACCCAAGAGGCGCCACCTCTAGCGGTGCCGCTCATCCACCCGATGACGATCAGGACGCAGACGCAGACGACGTTGAAGATACCGAAGACAGCGGCCCCGCTCTCAACGTATACGAACACCAACCCTGTATCGAACCTTCTCCGACAGCGGTGGAAATAGTGGCGTCCGTGCTGCGCACTGTCGGGCAGCGGGATGGCGATTCGGGAAAGGATGTCCTGAGGAAGCTCCTCATGGACAGCCTCTTATGCCTGGTGCGGTCCGAGCCCAGATTGCAGCTTGCGGCAGGGGAGGACGTCATTGCAGGTGGCAGCCGCAAAGACTGGTTGGCTGTTGGCACCCACACATGCAGGTGGTGGCCGATGTGGAGGGCTCCTGAGATCCTTGGTCGAATGGAGGTCCCCAAGACAAACTTTGCAGGCGTTTTTCATCGAGGTCGAGTTGCCAAGTCATCCCGTTGGGTCTTACTGGTCAGCATGAAGGGGATCAAGAAGTCTGTGGAGAGTCTCTCGGTGTGGTCGAGCCGCTTCTTTCCCAAGATGCAGCTCCCCGACCAGGAACCGGTCCTTCGGGTGTACTCCCACAAGCCACTGAGGCTCACTCTTGTGGTGGCCAGCATGCTACTGTTATTTACCAAGGAGGAGCGGTACCCAGGGAACTTGGCGAGACTGGCCGCAGATGGGCGGCCTTCTCTGGTAGAAAGAAATACCATGGCTACAGCCGTTCGTCACGAGTTCTTCTCATCCAGTTTACGGGCTTCCAATGTAGCGGAAAGGTCGTCTGGGAGGCCAGCATCCACGACAGCAACCGTGCTTAAAGGGCTGGAGGAGTTAGGCGCGCAACATGGCAGTCGGCCGCTGGACATGGCACGGTGGTTGGCAAACATGAAAGCCACCCTTGCTGCTGAGGTCGTCAAAGAGTCCGCCATCAATCGGAGCACGCGGATTGCAATCCTCCGCGCACGGGCGGCCGCCCGCGCAACCCCTGCAGCTCGACTGCCACCACGTCCGGCTGGCCAAAGAAGCTTCCCCGCCTCTACGGCGGCACTGGTGTTGGGATCTGCAGGAACGCGCGCTGGTAGGGGCGCAAACGTACCACTCGGAACAGCTTCAGCTGGCGATGGCGCAGCAGCCAAGAGTAATGCCTCGGTAGGCGCAGTCGTTCCAACTGGACCAGCTGCCGCTCGTGGTGGCGTCGTCTTCTTGCAAAACGCAGCTGTTGGTGCCACCGGAAATTGTTCCGAGAGCGCGCGCCCGATACAGCCCAATTAGGCTGGAGCCGCGTCGCGGGGCACAATGCGTCCAAGAGCTGTTAAGCTGCAGCAAGGTGCATCTTCAAGCCTGGCGGCCGGCAGCTCTGATGCCGTGGAACCGGGCGTGTCTGTGCAGAAGAAAACTTTTCCTCCGGCTGCAGCTTATCAGTCTCTGGCGCCCGTTAAGAGCACTGATCGCGTATCTGCCGGCAATGATTGCACTACTGCTGCCCAGGCTCGTGTCCTTGCTCTTGCCGCGACTTCTTCGTCGTATGTGCTTGTGGCCTCTCAAGAAGGTACCGCTCGACCAGGGGCTGCCACGGTGGTCACAGCTGATTATGCCATCCTACGGGCTTCTTTCGCACCTTTGGCTACCAGCGCTGATGGGCTACAGCCTCCTTTGCCCCGTCAACAGCAGCCTTGAAAAGAAGTGACTGGCCTGGGTTTTCTTTTTCTACCTTCGTACGGTCAAACCTGTGGTGCTTCGTCGCAGGTGGAGACAACACAAATGTACGTTACTGCACTCTATAGGCGTGCCATTCCCGGTACTTCTTCAACGCCCCACGGTCAGCAAGCAGAAGGCTGCCAACGAAGGACTTGACGTAGAGGCGCTCCTTGTCTGGCACTTGTCCCAGAGCCGTGTGGACCATACCAGCTTCGAACGCCGCCCAGAGGTCTAGCACAGCCGAGGAGAGAGTCAGGCTCTGCGACCTGTGCACCGCGCACGCCCAACCCAGCAAAGAGGGCACTTGGGTCCGTACGGCGACCCCGCCAGGCGCCGAGAGGAGACCTGCCATGAGCTCGATGAGTGGGCATGCTACCTCAACCCAGGTGTCCCGCAGTCGAGAAAGCCCGACTGGCCGCGTTCTACGCCATCCGGCTGCGCGCGCACCTCAAATCGGACAACAGCCACTCCGTCGCCTTGATACGCAACGATTCTGCCGCCGCTTCCATGGCAAACGCCGAGGTGCTTCATCCAGTTGAAAGTCACCATGATGCGGGCTTGCAAGCAATCGGAGACGACCTTGGGAGCCACGCAGTCTGCCAATGCTGCGTTGCGCGACCCGAACGATACCGCCTCAAGGTCGGGCCGTGGCAGGTCCATATCCCTGTCCATGTCAAGCGCCACGGAGTCAACCGCAAGCGACACAACTGGGGCAAGCCTGCCACAGAGCTGCTCCAGGCAAGAGCGGTTGTGCATGACCACTCTCTTGCGATGTGACATGAGGTGGATAACGTCGGACTTGATGGTGTTGTACTTGGCCGCATCCACCGCACAGTACTTGACGAGCTGCAAGACGGTCTGGGAACACTGTTTCATACGAGCATCTCGAATGGCGCGCACAAACTCTCGGTCTCGCTGCCGAAACGTCGTCACAAGCTCCAGCAACGAATCTCCAAAAAGTAAACGCCACGTCTTTGCCATGAAGTCAAAGTCGCCGCTGACAGGCCGCAGCTGCAAGAAGTCGCCGAGGGCAAACCTCGAAGGAGGGAAGCTGGACTTCAGGGGAGAGCAGAGCAGCAATTGACACATGACGTCCATGTTGGCAGCGTTGACCAGGGAGACCTCGTCAAGAAGGACGACCCGCACGCGCCCAAGCCGCTCCTTGATCGGTCCAAAACGGTTGGTGCTCAGCAACCGCCGCGCTTCATTGGCTGCATCCGCCTCCACAGGCTTGTACTCTCGTCCAAAGCCAAATACAGAGTGGTACGTCATCCCACTCGCGGTCTTGGTGGGGGCAAGCACGACCACCTCGCCAGGAAAGAGAGATTTGCAGAAAACGTACAACCGCTTCAGAAAGGTCAACTTGTCCCCTCCTGTCCTTCCAAACGCAAACGAACTGGCATTTCGCGTACGCAGCCCGGTGCACAGAGTATCCCACTCACCCGCAGCAGCAAGGCGACCGAGCTCAACAGTTGCCGGCTCTCCACGTGAAACATTAGGAACCGCCGGCGCAAGCTGCTATTCCATGGAGGTTGGCAAGCTCGCATCCGGTGTCGTCGACAAATAAGAAATGGGAGAGGCTGATGAGGCGTGCGCCTCCTCCTGCGCGTGTCGCAGGTGATGCAGCCTGCCCCGTCACGCAGACACAGCCGAGGGAGTCACCATCTGAGTACAGTCAATGCAGTCGTCCACTTTCGTCTCTGTCGACGAGCGAGCCGTAAGAGTCACGTCACAGCTGTCTTGCGGCGGCACCCAGCGCACAACGTCCAGAAACTCTCGGGCTGTCCCTGATCCTTCCCAGCTCCACGCCTCAGTCGCACTGCGAAAGCGGTGGACAACGCTTGCACCATCCGAAGCGATCCGCAAACCACCAATAGCCACGCCCATGCCTGCGCCTTCAGCCAGCACACAACTCGCCGTCGACCGTGACACCAAAGCAAGCCATAGGAGGGGGTTTTACTCCACTGCAAGAGGTAAGCGCTCGGGGACCGCCGCGCAGGCAGCTACCGCTTCTTTCTGCACCGGGTTCGTAAGCCAGCAGAGCGCCTCGTCCTGCGCGGAAAAGCAGCGAGTGACCGCGGCAGACTTAAAAGCGTCGACAGAGAGGATGCGCCGCAAGATGTTGGTGCCGCCATTTCAGTTGTGGATCGCAAACAGGCTCGACGACAGTACAGCAATGTAGTTGGCCTCCATGCCGCAGGAGTGCGGCTGCCAATGGGCGGTATAGGGAAAACTGGCAAGCGTGAGAAGGGGGTGGGTGCCCACTGACGGGGCGCACAGGGCTGTGGCAGTATGGACCCGCAGGTAGGGGGGCAACGCGTGCCATGCAAGGGGCGGCAGGCCACTAGCCTGACCCGTTCCTCCCCCTGCATTTGGGTCCATATTCCTCTAGTTTGGGATAGTTAGCTTAGTAGTAAATCCAACGTGGATTTGAGGGTTTTCTGCATTTATCGTCTTGAATTTTTGTGTGGCCCGGTGGGCAGGTGCTGGGGTGGGAGATTCTGAGTGGCGAGATTCTGAAGGGACCCTGGGGGGATAAGGGGAGGGACAGCGGGGCTTGGCCTTGCTTCCCCGTCCCGACCAAGAAACTGTTGGCCCACACACCATCTTCTTTTTTGTCAGTGGGGGGATTGCCCCACAACAGGGACAGAGTGTGTGCGACTTGCACTTCTTCCGGTTCCCCCGACACGGGAGGCAGCCCTTGCGCACCGCCCCAACTCGGGTGTCGCGTGTGCGAGTGGTTTTTGCCACATTTGGTGGAGCAGCAGGGGACAGAGGTGTACTTTACCTCCGGGTGCACCCGGGTGTAGGAAGCCCTCTGTCTCAGAGGAACGGTGGACTTGGACCGTGTCATGCGGATCGTTATCCAACATGGTTGGTTCGGACCCCCCGTCATCTGGGGAGTTCACGAGTGACGCACGTACTTCAGTGCCTTTTGAATACTGGTGAGACATGGGTAGGTGTACCTGGGGTCGCATTGGGACTAGAGTTCCCTCAAGCCAGCAGGAATGGGAGAACGGGCGGGCAACAGGCCCTTCCGACTCAGTCGGGAGTTCATTCGGGTGACACTTCTGTAGTGGGTGGGCCGAACTCCGGCTACCGTGTGGTACACTCAACGGGAACGTCCCAAGGTGAGAGGACTGTCCCCGCGGGATCCACTCGGGTTGGAGCCAACTCTGGCTTGGAGCCGTCGCCAACTAGGCTTTCGGAGGACGGCGGACCTCCGTTGGTCGGCGATGGGCTTGCGCCAATGCCCCCGGTTGAGACCTCTGAGGATCGTGGTTACCCCTCAGGTGGACTCCCGGAGGCTGACCGAGACTCAACTGGAGTCGATAATCCACTCCTCGCGTAAACTGTCCGTCGGGAGGCGACCAATGTGCTGCGGCAGACGTTGTCGGACCTGGTGGTCACGATGACGAACAGTATTTTGAAGCAGATTGTGGCGAGATTGCCAGATGGTCTCAATGTCCAGACCGGATTGGGGCTTTCGAGCCCTCAGACGCAGGAAGAATCCCTCCCTACGCCTGTCTCGGGTCGCCCCGAACCGGGGGCGACCCCTGTGACTCCCAACGAGGGGGCCACACCATTCTCGGCGGGGCACACGCCCGATACGGGGGAGTTCCCCTCGGAAACGCCGGTGGCTACACTAAGCTCGCCGCGGCAGACAACAGGCACTGCGGGTCAACTCACCCCATTGCCTGAGCGGCTTTTCCCTCAACGTGAGGTGCCGCCCAAGATCCAGGTAGCCAACCCGGTCTACCAGAGGATCTTTGACTGTGAGACCTACGCCCTCCACAACACGTCGGTGGCGTACGATCCTATTCAGGCCCGAGCGACGGGCCGTGCCAAGAAGAATGCACTTCACTCTTTTGGGCACAAAGCGGAGTGGGATGGAACTCCCCCCCTCCGTGTCTTTGAGCTTCTAAGTCGTTCTACAAAAGCCTGTGACGACAATGCCATAACTGAAGGCATGGCTTTCTACATGCTACAGGAGTTTACCAAGAGCGACCTACGGACAGAACTCATGTCCGTCATGCCCAGTTCCTCAAGTGGAGGCGCTGGTGAGGTGACGTCCTACTTGGAGCTAGTCGACTGGTTATTGAGAGCCATGGTGGATGAAGCAGTGTTGGCTTCTCAAGTCGAGGAGTTTACGCAAGCTCATCAGGAAGAGACTGAGGACAAGTTGTCTTTTGCGGAGCGAGTTCGTAAGCTCAACAATCTTTGTGGCTTTTTTCATCCACAAGCTGTGGTGAAGAGTCGTTTTGTGGAGGGACTTCATTGGTCAGTCCGTATGGGGACCCTGGAGCATAATACTGCCCGGGCGACACTGGCCGAGTTGGCTAGGTTCGCCTACCGCAGAGGTGAGGCCTACCGCAAGTTGCGGGAGGAACAACTCCAGGAACGTCAGGCCGAGTTGGCCAAGGAAGGAGAGGAGGCGCGCCAGGCCAGAGAGCTACGAGAGGCACGCCGAATCCGCAAGGATAACGTAGTAGCTGCCGTGGGAAATTCCCAGGGTACCTCATCGGCTTCCCAAGTCGGGAAGACTCCTCCGGGAGCTGACCATCGGTGTTGGAACTGCAACTCCGATGGACACTGGGCAAGTGATTGCCCTATGCTGAGTAAACACACTCAACAACTCGTTAAGAATGTAAGTAAGAAGTCGGCTACGAACGAAGTACGTTCACGCCGCGAGGGTGGACCTCGACCGGTAGTGGCGGTCACCACACCCTCGGCGGAAGGGGCGGACACGTCGTCCTCGGACTCGTCGTCTTCCCCTTCGCCCTCGGATTCCGACGCCAAGTCGGCGCGAAACGAATGACCGTTGGAGCTGGTTGTCCTAAGCTCACAACGGCAGCCTCGGCCAAGTGGGTCAAGAGGACGAACCAATCCTGCCGGATACTGCGCCGACCTAGGGGAGTCCGCCCACCTCGGGTAGGACTCCCCAAGAACGTAAACCCACGTCGGGTCATCGCGGTGCTGTCGCGTGAGAACTTTCAGGTGGCTGGCCGGGTGCAACTAGCCCCCGGCCGTGCCTGTTGTGCCCGTATCGTACTTGATACCGGTCCAGGTGCCTCTTTGATACGCAAGTCGCTGTTACCCAAGGAGATGAAGCTCCAACGCTGGAGGTCTAAGGCCGACCATATGATTGACATCAATGGTGGGGTACTTCCCATTGTTCGTGCCGCGACCCTACCAACTAGGTTGGGAACCCATGAGGTCGACGTGACCTATGGAGTAGTCGAGAATATATCGTTACCCCTGCTTCTGGGTTCCCCTTATGCTGTAACACAAGTGCCTCTGATCTTTGGCCGGGAGTATTGGGACAAGTTGATGAATGGGGAGACCATCCCCATCCTTGGTAAGGGAACGTCTGTGGCTCCTGTGACAGTTTCACAGTCGAAGCCTGTTTGCTCTGTGAGAGAAGGGTTTACTCCTACCCTGCTTTTAGCCCGTAAGGTCACGTTGCCCCCCAACTCGGTGGCGCACGTTGACGTTGTAACTGACTATACGGGGAACAGGTTGGTGCACCCTAACCCCCGTCTTGCTCGTAAGCACCAAGTGCATGTTGCCCTTTGCACGATGGACTCCGAAGCCGGAGTCCCGTGGAAGGTTCAGGTGATGAACCTGAGCTCTTCGCCCAAGTACGTCAAGTCGGGAGCGAAGTTCGGCTATATCGACCAACATAAGGGACCAGTAGTAGCGGTCACCCTCAACGCGGGCGCGAGTAGAGACCCGAAGTCCGGAAAGGAGAAGCACCATGCCCAGCCGGCCGCCTCTCCTCGACCCCACGTGAACATGGAGAATGTTCCACCCAGGTTGAGGGTTCAAGTTTAACACCTCTTGGACCAATATCACAAGTTGTAGGATGGTCAATTGGGACTCATGAGAGCCACCGAACACCGGATCGAGCTGAAACCCGGTGCCCTCCCTATACGTCAACAACCGTACAGGGGAGGGCCCCATTCAAGGGCCCTCGTCAAGGAGCAAGTCGCTCGCATGGAGGCCCTCGATGTGATTGAGCCCAGCAACGCCGAGTGGGCGAGTCCGGTGGTCATTGTCCCCAAAGTTGATGGGACCCCACGGTGCTGTATCGACTACCGTAAGCTCAACGAGAGCACGGTGAAGGACAGTTATCCCCTACCTAGGATGGACGACTGTCTGGACTCTCTAGGGGAGGCTTACGTGTTCTCTACCCTAGACTGTAACGCGGGGTACTGGCAAATTCCCATTGCCCCGGAGGACAGGCATAAAACTACCTTTACCTGTCGCTGTAGTACCTACCAGTGCAAACGACTACCGTTTGGACTATGCAACGCGCCGGCAACTTTCCAGCGCGCCATGGACATGATTCTGGCCGGAGTACGGTGGCAGATCTGTCATGTGTATCTAGACGATATTATTGTGTTCTCCCGAAGTCCGGAGGAGCACATTGGCCATCTTGGTCAGGTGTTCAAGCTACTTGCTGACGCCGGTGTGTCACTGAAGGCGAGCAAGTGCCACCTCATTACCCAGGAGGTGGAGTACTTGGGACATGTTGTCCGTCCAGGGCGTCTCAGTGTCAACGAGAAGAACTTGAGGGCCATCCGTAAAGCTCAGTATCTCCGGACCCAGACCCAGATGAGGAGCTTCCTCGGGATGTGTAACGTGTACCGACGTTTCACCAAGTGCTTCGCCAAGGTGGCGAAGCCGCTGAATGAGCTAGTTAGCTCGACGCTACCGAAGAACCTGCCTCCCCCAAGTCGGGTGGAGCAGGAATCCTTCGAGACTCTTCGGGACCTACTGCTGAAGCCCCCTATCCTGGCTGTTCCCAGGCTGGGAGGCCACTACATCTTAGACGTGGATGCTAGCTACGACCAACTTGGTTGTGTATCGCTTCAGCAGCAGCCGGACAAGGAGTACTTGCCGGTAGGATACTTCAGCAAGGGGCTGAACTCGGCTGAGAAGAACTATGGAGTCACCGTGTTAGAAGGACTCGCAGTGGTGTGGGCGGTGACGTCACTTTGTCACTACCTAGAGGGTGAGAAGTTCCTCATCCGCTGTGACCACCGCGCGTTGCAGTTAATTTCTAAGACGGATTGCACGAACACACGCCTCAACAGGTGGAGGGTGCGACTGGCCCCCTTCAACTTTGACATTGAGTACCGTCCCGGCAGGCAACATGCCCTAGCCGACGGCCTTTCTCGGGTACCTACCGAGGGGCAGGACACTAACTCAGTCGATGATGACATCCCCATCGTGGGGGTAGTCACGCGCTCGGTTCAGGCGTTGAACCCCGAGGCGCCAGGGAACAAGAAGCACTTGCCCCTGTCCCTGAACGAGGTGGTGAAGGCCCAGGCCGAAGACTCCTACTGCAAGTCGCAGAGGGATACGCTAGATACGGTGGCGGAGACGCGGTTCTTCATCGGAGACAATGGCCTCCTCTTGAGGAGGGGGGTAATTCAGGGGACCGAACAACTTGTCGTCCCCGCATCCCTCAAGGACAGTATCCTTGAGAGGGAGCATAACGCACCCACAGGTGGACACCTGAGGTCTAGTAAACTGTACCAAACCCTGAGGACGAGGTACTACTGGCCGTCCATGGTGGTGGACATCTACAGTTGGGTAGCTGCCTACACAAGTTGTGCGCAGAACCGTCTGATGGAACAGCGGCCTACTACGGCTATGTTACTGTTCCCGGCCAAGGAGCCCTTTGCCGCGTTGGCAATGGACATCCTTGGGCCCCTGCCAGTGACCGAGGAGGGCAACCAGTACCTCGTGGTCATCTGCGATCGCTTCACGAAACTTACGCGAGCGATCCCTCTGGCAGAGGTCTCGGCCATGTCGGTCGTGTCAGCCTTCCTGGATCACTGGGTTGCCGCCTATGGCATCCCGGACAGTGCACTTTCGGACAATGGACCGCAGTTTGCGTCCGTACTGTTTCAGAGAGTGCTGGATATGTTGGGGGTTCAGGCAAACTATGCCAACCCCTACCACCCACAAACTAATGGGCAGGTGGAGCGCTTCAACAAAACTAATGTTCGACAGCTGCGCCACTATGTGAGTGAGCACGTCAAGACGTGGGACCAATACATTTCTATTCTTACGACTGCCTACAATTCGCAGGTTCACTCATCTACCGGGGAAGTACCCCTCGCTTTTGTGACCCCCCGTCGAGTGCGGTCTATTGCCGTGCGGCGGCCGCTCCCAACTAGGGAGGCCGATGGCAGTACACCTACTCACAATCAGAGTAAGGCGGAGTTCGCTGCTAGGCTCGAAAAACTTATCCCTAAAATCAGGGCTGAGATGGAGAAAGCACAAAAGCGCTACAAGCGTACTTTTGACAAAAAGGTGCGTAACGCCAAGCACGTCCCCGAGCAGGGTGACTAGGTACTGGCTCACTCACACACCCCAACTGGGAGTAAGTTGGTGTTCCAGACGAAGGGGCCATTCCAGGTCCTTCGTACAGATCGACGGCGGTTCACCATCGAAAGTGACGATACGGTCCGCACAGTCAATGGACAGGACGTGGTAAAAGTTGCACCACCACCTGCAGGCGACCCGGCTTGGGCGCGTGCGCTGAAAGCAAGGCGCCTGCCTTCGCTATCTGCGGCCAAAAAGGGCCCGCAGGAGTACGTGTTCGATAAGTTCATCGACCACGGGTGGGATGAGGACACTAACCGCCTCATGTTGAGGGTGCGGTGGTTCGGCTATAAGGCGAAGGATGATACATGGGAATACGCGGAGGACGTTCCCGCTGAGAAGGTCCGGGCATACTGCGCTCGGAATGATATCGACCATAACTGCCCTCCCTTAACGTGAGGGAAGGCCAAGTGACAGTGCCAAGAGAGTGGTTCAAGTCGAAGTGGTACGCTGAGTGGCTTTTAACTACAGCCCTAACCCTCACACTCTCACAACAAAGGCAGCTGCCAACTAGGCACGCATGCTAGTTTCCCAACACCACGGGCCTCGCCCTCACGTGCAGGCGAGCGGCGAGACCCACGCCGATAACGTTCCCCACCCGTCGGCGGGGGCGGCGGCTCCAAGTCGGAACCGTCGCGCCCCTCACGGTCGCGCAAGTGGCGACGACCGCGGCTACTCTTCTGCTTGGTCTTGCGCGCAAGTTGGCGATGCAGACGCCGGACCGACTCCGTCTCCGACGGGGTAGAGGACTCCGAGACGGAATAAGACAACTCGTCTTCCGACACGGAGGGAGATCGCCGCGAGTGAAGGCGAAGACGGCGAGGAGGCGAGTATGCCCGACTCGCCCGACGCTTGCCGCGCCCAAGTGGGGCCGGCTGGGGCACAATCGACCCAATACGAGCCAACTCGGTCGTCATGAACCCCTCTACCGACTCGCAACTCGCGGTCGCCACAACAGTACGAACGCGCTCCTCGACTTGCGGAGTCTCGGAAACTTGAAGGGTTGCAGCCGACGCGGCCAACCAAGAAATGGTGCGCACCAACGTGGTGATCATCATCTCGGAGGTCAAGGGCGTGGCCGGCAGTACCAACTTGGGATAAAAGGTGAGGAGGGTGGCCACCAAGGTGGGGGACACCGGAGCGGACGACTCAACGGCAACGCTTATCGGGATGTCACCAAGCGGCTGAAATGGAACAGTAGGAAGCGCAGGGGCTCGCCGAGTAGGCGGAGCCCGAGTGTAACTGCGACCCCTACTCGATGCCCCCGCAGTGGGTTGAGTCACATAGCCATCGTGGGAGAGCACGGCCACCACGATTGTCTTGTCCGGGGGAGGCGCAATGTGGCGTTCCACCCCCGGGGCATACGGGTAGTCCCCGATGCCCAGCCCCTCTTGGGATACCACGCGGCCGTCGTGAAGTTCACGACCGACCCAGACGAACTGGCGAAGTGCGCTATCGTCCTTGGGCCCACGAGTGGGGCGGCGCAACTTGTGCTCGATGCTCTCCCACTCGATGAGCTTGTGGAGGCGCCGCATCTCCTCAAGTAGAGTGAGCTGTCCTGATGAGCACCCCTCAGCAACTAGCTGAGGGGTGAGCTGTTCCAAATCTTGTATTAGCCGGGGGGAGAGATGCCAGAGCATCCTCCGCCGCTGGACACAAGACACCCAGGTCGACATGACCTCGAGGAGCCACTGGGTTGCCAACATGGCGAACACCACGTGGTCCGGGCTAGCCGCCAACATGGCGGAGCCGAAGTGATCGAGCAACCGTGGAAGTAACGCCGGAGACCCGTAGGGGACCTCTACTTGAGGCCACCACTCGGACTTCTTGGAATAGTACTGCTCCTTGCTAGCAGGTGACTGCTGCGGAAACTCAAGTTGAGCCGAGGTCACCAAGTAGGGACCTCGCCGGAAGTCCTTCTCCATCCGCACATCAAAGTGATGAGTGTGCGGATCGACGTCGCGAAGGTACGGGGGGCGAGTTGCCACCGCGTCCCAAGTGAAGGTTGGCACGTCGCCAGTGCCCGGGATAGTACCCCCGCGGTCCACCATGGCCTTGGCCCGCTGCACGTCTTCGACCTCGTCCTCATCCAGGAAGGCAAACTGGTCCGTCCTGAAGTCGGGAGGAAACCCGACCCTACGGGGGAACTTCTCCCGTAGGCGGTCCCATACGCGACTCATCGCTGTGCCAAGTCGGCCACAGCGGAGAACCGTCAACCCCTCCTCTTACAGAGGCCAAGCGGGGTAAAACCACCGCCCCAAGGCCTCTCGTGGAACAACGCGGCTCGCCTCCGGGGGAGATCCCGCCGCCAACCCAAAGCCGGGTGACGCGGGCGTCCTATCCCCCGGAGCGATCGCGGAGCCCCCGCCGGAAGTCCCGGCGGGCGCTGCATCGTAGGACGTGTCCTCCATGCGCTCGTCCAAGGAGTCAGTCTCCACCCCCGAGGTCACCATGGTTCTCCCCAAGTTAGGCAGAGACGACCTGGTTGCAGTTGCACGAGACCCACGTTGAGTTGAGGGGGGCTCGGATCGCGGGTAGATGGGTGGACTCCCCAGCGTGGGGCGGCCCTGGGTACGGTGAAGAGGATGTGTTGGTGGTGGTGAGGTTAGTACCGATGAGAGCAAGCTGCCAAGTGGGCACGCTTGAGGAGAGGGGCGGTCCGCGTGTGCCTCCACGTCCACGGGACGTACGAGGGGGACAGCAAGTCGCGCCCCCAACGCCGCGATGTGCGTTTCTACGCCCCCTCGCAGGGCCGACCGGGTCGGTCGGAACTGAGGAGAGGGGAGTGTGGCAGTATTGACCCCCAGGTAGGGGGGCCACGCGTGCCATGCAAGGTGCGGCAGGCCACTAGCCTGACCCGTTCCTCCCCCTGCATTTGGGTCCATATTCCTCTAGTTTGGGATAGTTAGCTTAGTAGTAAATCCAACGTGGATTTGAGGGTTTTCTGCATTTATCGTCTTGAATTTTTGTGTGGCCCGGTGGGCAGGTGCTGGGGTGGGAGATTCTGAGTGGCGAGATTCTGAAGGGACCCTGGGGGGATAAGGGGAGGGACAGCGGGGCTTGGCCTTGCTTCCCCGTCCCGACCAAGAAACTGTTGGCCCACACACCATCTTCTTTTTTGTCAGTGGGGGGATTGCCCCACAACAGGGACAGAGTGTGTGCGACTTGCACTTCTTCCGGTTCCCCCGACACGGGAGGCAGCCCTTGCGCACCGCCCCAACTTGGATGTCGCGTGTGCGAGTGGTTTTTTCCACAAGGGCCAAGGTCAACAGAAGCGATGCGGGGACAGTCGGGCGGTGGCGCGCCTCTCGAAGCTGCACAAATGGACGGAGAGCAGGGGACAAGCGCAAGAGGGCAATAAGTGCAAGCGCTTTGGATGCTGCCGTCGCGGAGCTGGGTGTGTACGCCGTGCACACGAGTGGCTGTCGCTGAAGAGGGCCCCACCACATGCGTCGGATGAGGCTCGTGCACCCGTTCAACAGGCGAGGTATCTCCGCAATGTCGTCAGGGGCCGTCGAGCAACTGCGCAAGAGTGTTCATCAGTCGCCCGACGTAGGTGCGGGATGGCCGCCCGCGGGAAGAAAAAGAACGCGTTCGCTGAAGAAGAGACGTTTCGAAGGGCGAATTAGCTCTTAGTACGGGTCCTAGAGAGGGGCGGAGTCAGATTGCGCTGGCGCGGGCAGGATGACCACCCCGCCAAAACATACGCGAGACAAACTGACGTGGCTCACGGGGGCCACGGATAGACTGGAACACGTTAAGGCAATCTACCCTGTAACCGAGTCTGAGATTTGGAACCTGGGTTTCCTGACGCACGCCAAGAGGACGTGGGACGGGAAGACCCAGCACGCTCTTCCTGCGAAGGGTAACCTCGTACGCCGAGATCCTTCTGCCCTGTACCCCTCCAAGGGAGTATCTTTGGCACCCCGGTCCCTCCAAGCGGTCTACGTCAAGTGCGGAACGAATGGGCGTTGTTTACTTTATCAGCGACCGCACAAGAGGGCTAAGAAATGGCTCCGTCTGCATAACGTCCTGGCTAACGTACGGACCCGTCGGGACTTCCGGATCCACATTATAAACATCTCGAACCGGGCGATCAACTTGCGCAAGAACTTCGCCGTAGGCCTCGCTATTCCATACGACTGACCCGTGCTCGGGGCCCCCACTGATTACTTAAAGGCCCCTAGTGAGGGGGCCAATCCCATTGCTACCTTGGGAACCGAGCAAGGGAACATGTCGGGTGAAGCGTGGTCACCGGGGGGCGAGACCCCTGAAGGATCCGATGGAACCACGGTACACGAGCCGGATACGAAGCGCAAGACGTCAGACGGACCTCCGGTCAAGATGCCCAAGGTAGCGTACGAGCTGATCCCGCCTGAACTTCACCAGGCTGTACGTAAACTTTTGGATCGCTGCAAGGGTCTGTGGGACGGGAAACTGGGACGTATTGACGTGATACCCCACCGGATCACTCTGAAGGATGGGGCCAAGCCTATTTGTTCCCAACCGTACCGTACCGGGCTCCATCATTGGGACCTTATCAAGGAACAAGTGGAAAAGCAGACCAAGCTCGGGGTCATTGAACCGTCCCAAGCTGAGTGGTCGTTCCCGGTTGTCTTGGTCCCGAAGCCCGATAGTACCCCGCAGTTCTGTGTTGACTACCGTAGACTGAACGATATTACGGTTAAGGACACGTACCCGTTACGGAGGATGGACGACTGTTTCGACTTTCTGGGAGAGGGAACCGTGTTTTCGATGTTAGACGCGAACTGTGGTTACTGGCAGATCCCTGTTGCTGCTGAGGACCAGGATAAAACAACGTTCATGTGTCACGAAGGAACCTTCCGGTACATCGGGCTCCCCTTTGGCCTCACGATCGCTCCGGCCACGTTCCAACGGGCTATCGATATGATCGTGTCCGGGCTCAAGTGGAAGACGTGCCTCGTGTACCTGGACGATGTTATTGTTTTCTCTAAGAACCCTAAGGAACACCTGGCTGACCTGGAAGTGATCTTTGGGCTACTCGCTAAGGCCGGTGTTTCCCTGAAGCCTAGCAAGTGCTTTTTGTTCCATGACGAAGTTGAGTACCTTGGCCATATCGTCGGCAAGGGCCAGCTTCGCGTGATCGAGAAGAAACTAGTCGGGTTACGGGAAGCCAAGACAACGAGAACCAAGAAGGACCTACGCAGCTTCCTTGAAATGTGTAACGTTTACCGTCGTTTTGTTAAGGACGATGCTCAGGTGGCCCGCCCTCTGTTGGCTAGGACCAGTACCAAGGTACCTGGCCCTCTGCCTCCCTTCAGTCCTGCTCATACGGACGCGTTCGAGGAACTCAAGTACCGTTTAACCCACACGCCGATCCTGGCGCTTCCGAGACGCTCGGGCCAGTTTATGGTGGATACCGACGCGAGCGCTGCCCAGGTCGGGTGCGCTTTGCTGAAAGAACAAGAGGACGGGGCCTACAAGCCCGTGGGTTACTGGAGCAGGGACCTGACACAAGCGGAACGGAACTATAGTACCACGGAACGCGAGTGTCTTGCCGTTTTCTGGGCTCTCTTTCCGTTACGACTGTTCCTAGAGGGGAAGCGCTTCGTTGTACGCACGGACCACTCCGTTTTAAAGTGGATGTTACACATAGACGGAGCCCATGGACGCGTGGCCCAATGGCGACTCCGGTTAGCCGAGTACAATTATACCGTTGAGTCCCGTCCTGGTCAGCACCACCATGCTGCAGATTTCATGTCAATGCTAGAAACTACGGGACGCGACCGAGGACCTATACCTGAGGAGATATCCTCCCTGTTAACCATGGCCAATTTTGCTACCGGATGGATACGTCCGAACTTCAAGACACACAAGAGGTACCCACCGTTGTCGGTTGACAGGATCCTTATGGCTCAGGGAAACGACAAGCGTTGCAAGGAACTTCAGGAAGAGATGAACCGGAAATTTAACTCGCGGTACGGGGAAACGACTGAAGGGTTCCTGGTACGACTGGCTCCTCTGGTCCGAGCCGTTCAGATTGTGGTCTCCAAGGAACTACAGCAGGAGGTATAGAATTTGGAACATGAACCAGGCCACGCGGGACACCCAGGAATCAATAAGATGTATACCTCTATGAGACGATCATTTCTGCAGGGAAACTATGGTGGCAGACGTACACGCTTTCGTTACCAACTGTACCGCTTGTTCCATGGGCAAGGTTCAAGGAAGGCGACGTACCAATCCGTTGAAGTTGTTCCCCGTGACGGATACCTTGAAGGACGTATGCCTTGACCTGTTGGGACCCTTGCCTGAGACAGCGAACGGGAACAAGTACCTTCTGGTTATCGTGGATCGGTTTACCAAGCTGACCAGAGTGGTACCCATTAGCAGCCAGGACGCGGAAGTGGTGGCCTCGGCCTTTTCGGATACATGGGTCGCTCCCTACGGGCCCCCGGAAACGTTACTGACTGACAACGGGCCCCAGCTGTCGTCCACGCACTTCCGTGGCGTCTGCAGTATGCTCGGGATCAAGCACGTAGCATCTACCACATACCATCCGCAGACCCAGGGACAAGTGGAACGCTTTAACTGTACTATCGTGGCCCAGTTACGTACGCACACTGAGGACCATCAAGACCAGTGGGACGAGTTGGTTTCCGTGCTTACCGTGGCGTACAACACAAGACCACAACTGAGTACCGGCGTGGCCCCGTTTGAGTTCGTTATCCCTGAACGCGTGCATACGGTTGCACTGGACCGGCTCCCAGTGTCCCCGTATCCCAAGGAGTTCAGTGGCAACGCACGCCAGGTACGCGAGATGAGACGGGCCCACCTGAGGAACCTAGCCTTCACGGTACGCAAGAACCTTGACCTGACCCAGCGTCGGTACAACAGGGGTTACGAAAAAAGGGTTACGCCTGTGAACGAGACCCTTCTCGTGGGAGACTGGGTGTACGTGGACACCAACGATGACAGTCGGAAGAATCTGGACCAGAGAGTCAAGGGTCCCTATCGGATCGTGGACCGGGATGGGCATACGTCACGGTACTGGTCGAAGGGATCCGTGACCGGGTTGTTAGTGACCATGTGGCCCGTGCACCCACACCTTCCGGCCAGACAGACTCTACATCCATGTTGCATGGTCCGCAAGAACCGGTTGTACCCCTGGACCATGAGGACTCTGGTACCCCTTTTGTTTGGGAACACTTCTTGGGGCACGACAGGGACCAGGAAGGTAAACTTTGGCTCTTGGTAGGCTGGTAGGGTTACGCCCAGTCCGAGGATACCTGGGAACCTTGGCATAAGTTCGACAGGGCCAAGGTTACCCAGTACTATGAACGCGTTGGTACCGAACCTCCACTACGAGAGGAGGAGGCCATCGTACTACAGGAAACGTTCAAGGCTATCTATGCTGCGTGGCCCTGGAACCTTGAACCGGGTGCACACATGTGGCCCCGTTGCTAACCCTAGGGCACGAACCCTTGACCTGGTCAGCCGGTTCCCCAAGGCCGAGTGCTTGTTGAAACACCCGAGTAGATGGGCAGATTGGCGGTTCGACTTCGGACCCCAGTCAACATGTATGTAGTAAAGAATTTTTTTTGGAAGGAGGGCTACTAGGTTTTTGTTTTTTGTTGGCCTTGACTTGGCTCCCCACACCTCTCTCCCTTTCAATAAGTACAAGGACCCGGGGGGGGGGGGAAGGGACCGCTGTGAAAGGATATGGCTACCAAGAGCATGTTGATAAGCAGTGGAATTTTTATGACCCTCAAGGCAACAAGTCGCAAGGTCAACGCATGCAAGACACCCTCGGTATCCTTGAACCCTCTCCAACCTAGTACCTACGGAAACGACTCTCGGGGCGAGTGAACTCTTCCTCGTCCATGTCGTCCCGGCCATGGACCCGAGAACTTTCCTGGGTCCCCGTCCAGGCAAGACGAGCGGCCGCAACGGTGTTGCCCAACTCGGTACCAAGGTCCCCACGGATCCCGTTACGGTCGATCAGGTTCATTAGCCCCTTGTAGTCCGGGTTGCTGGATCCCCCTTGAGCTCGGGTCCACTCGGCTACGCGGGCTCCAAGGTTCGCCGTCGCGTGGAGGGAAGCCGATAACAGGGGCCCGACATGGGCGTTCGTAAGGACGTCCGCGGGGCCCCCGAGGAAACTGCATAGCTTAAGAACCGCCATGGTAGTCAGGTTCCCCTCCAGGTCCCTAAGTTCTGAGTCGGGCACGTCCCTATGGTCCAGGAGGTTGGCCACGTACACGGTACGACCCAATGAAGGGTTGGATCGCTGGCCAGCTGACCCCAACGACCGAGCGCGCGGGCCACGACAGGGACCCGCAGGACCCACCTCGTTCAACTGATCAGCGATCTTGTCCTGTTCCCCGAGGATCTCGCGCCCTTCCAGTACGTCCAACGAGTACGGCAGGTCCAACGGGGCCACGTCCTCGTCGACAAGAGCGGCCCATACCCCGTCCCGACTCTCGAACCGAACTTGAACGAAGGAACCACGGTCCTTAAGATGTTTCCCCGAACCAAGGAGACGCGCACGAAGCCCCGCCACGAAGACCACTTGGTCACTTAGGGTCAGGAGAGCGTCAAGGTCCCGCGCCGCTGCATCGTCCACGCCACCGAGACCCTGGCAGATGGCACGGGTGCCGACGCGGTGGATCCACGTACGAAGGGGCCGAGGGAAGAGGTACAGGTAACCCTCCCGCTTGCCGAATTCGAGCAGGTACACGGCACAGTTCGTAGCCCATTCCGTACGAAACACGTACTAAGCGAGCGCGTCCGATGATCGAAAAAGTTCCGTGAAGTAACACTGAACCGCAGGTAGTTCCACAAGGGCCCCAAACGGTAGCTCAACGTTTTCGAACCAGTGTGGAACCCGAACGTGATGGAGCCCGCGGGTAGCCGCCGAACAGCTCGGAAAATCCTGCTGGTGCCACCCCACGAGGAACCGAGTCTTGTCCCGATGGTGCCGACTACACCCACGTGGGCCTGGGTCACTTGGAACCCGGGGCTGTTCAGGCTCGAAGGTAACCCGATCAGGTAATACGCGGACGGTGCGGCCGGTAGGGTCCCTTGGGTGAGTTCCTCTCGGACCACCTTGAACTGTTCGAGGTACCCGACCTCGTCCGAGTGCCGCACCACCGTGATCGACTGGGGACGGTCCGCAAAGACGGGGATCCGAGCTTCCGGCATTACTGCCATCTCCTTGCGAAACGAGTTACCCGGACAGCTCCCGTCCACGGCACGAAGGATCCCATGGCCCAGGGTACCGCTGACCTAACTACGTGCCTCCTCCCGGCGCCACGCCGTAACCATCTCGGACCCAAAGTCCTCGGGAACCACGCCGACCACGACCGCGTACGACTGGCCCGCCCCAGTTTCCTCTTGATCCATCGGTAGAACGTCTGGTACAGTAGCGGGACCACCTTGGATAGCACGTTCACCTTGCCCACCTGGTACGCTTGACCCAGAAGCGGGGCCACCTTGTACAGCTCGGACACCTTGACGGTTGGGGGCCCCAGGGCCCGCGCAAGCAGGCGAGCCCGCCGCTGCGCTGCCAGTATCCATGGGGGTCCGGGTGGACGGGAACGTCTTGGTGCGTGCGATGGGGTACGTGGGCACAGAGACGGGGAGGGGGATCGTGGAGACGAAGGGGAACGAAGTAACGGAGGAGAACGAGGTGGCCACGGGAAGCGCCGCGGGGACGATGGTGCGTTGGGACCCGGGTGCTGGGGACGAGGGGACCCAGGAGGTTGCTCTTATTCATTGGCCCCCGACGCTCCAAATAGTGCATGGGCTGCGCCCACGTTCCGCTGGCCCCCGTCTGTGCCCCTACACCGCCTCACCTCCCCCTCGCGTGCGGCGCCACATGGGAAGGGCGAGGGGGAGGAGGAATACAGGCGGGCGGCCGGCGCAGGCTGCGCCACACCCCATTTGGTTTCCCCTGTGTGTGGCCCACACCTCTCCTGTACCCGGCCCTGGCCAGTCTGCAAAGGTTCCCCTGGCACGAGACACTTGCCGGGGGATCCCTGTTGACAGACACTGGCACCACACTCCGTCCGTTGTGGCCCTGCTGTAACCCTGTCAGACGTTCCCCAGTCCCTTTCCTCGATTTCCTTGTTGGCCGGCGGGACGCTCGGCCCTAGTGAGGGGGCCATGTGGCGTTATGAGCCCTTGGGACCGCTAGAACCCGGGGGACTGACTTGGGACCCGGCTGGCAGTGTTACGTGGAACCACGCGCTGGCCGAGATACCCTGCATCGGTGGCCCCGGGCAGTGGCGACACGCCCGGTGTCCTGATTGGTCACCCGGAGCGGTGGACTTGCCCGGTTGGGGCCATACTGACCTTCGGGTTATTTTTTTGATGTTTCGCATATGTTTTCCTTGCATGCGTTCGTGTCTTTCCCCTTTTCCCACTGGGTTTTTTGGGGGGATTGACATCTGTGTGTTGGGGGATTTCGCATGCTTTTGGTGTTGGCCCGGTGAGTGGCCGGTGCCGTGCTGCCACTTGGCCCGCTGGGGGCGCCCTCTGGGGGCCTTGCTCAGGGCCTCTGGAGGGGCCAGGGGGGGAGGTTCTTGAGGGGTGCTCCGGGGTTCTCCCCGGGGCCATCTTGTAAAATCATCAGTACTTTGGGATCCTTCTCCCTCGGGCTTTTGTCCTGTTTACCTTTGCCTCGTACCGTGGTGGGCGAGTGGACCAGTAAGGGCTCTTACCTGTTCCTTACTGGACTCCGGACTGTGGTCTTTGTGTGTGTGGTTGTGGTTTCTGGTCACGGGAATCTGGGTCCCATTGCGCTACAGGCATCATCTTCGCTCGAATTTTCCATGCTGCCACCACGGGAGGGTCATCCTGACCCCGTGTTCCAAGTCTCAGGCCCATCCAAGAATCTGTCGTTGCTGCACAGCAACAGTTTCACGCGCCTAATAGCATGTGATATACCTTGAGGCGCCACGACCCCACGCCGCACCCGCGTGGACGCGCGTCGGCGAGCGTGGCGCGCGGCGGCACGACGCGCTGGTGAGGGGGGCGCCCGCGCCGCGGTCGTCTGCACGGCGCACCGCTCCAGCCGGCGTGGCGCTTACCCCCTCCTCACCGCAGCGCGCGGCCGCGGGCCGCGGGCCCCGCCGCCGGACAGCGGCTGTCGCTGAGGCGCGCCTGGGCTCTCGAATGCGGAAACCTATAAAAGAAGAGACGCAGACGAGCAGCAGCTCCGCTAGGCTGAACAGGGGGGCCGCGCAGTCCCGCCGATCCATCCCAACAGGCACCCCAGTGTTCCAAAAACGGCCGCTCGTCGCAGGGTCTGACGGCCCGTGTTTGCCGCCGCTGCCTTGGCAGACAGCCAAGGAAGCGGTTGGCCATTGGGCCATCCCGCCGCTCGCCGCCTCCCCACCCCAAGAGCAGCACCAGGCGCTGGGTCGTTGCCTCATCCCCGGCGTCTAGTCGCTCGGCAGCCTGCACGATGGCCCCGTCGACGCCCGATACCCCCGGTCAGGCCAATTCCACGAACAACGCCACGCGAACTCCAGCCGGTACACCAAGGCTGTACTTGCAATTTCTCAACCTTACAAGTAGCCCAGTCTCGAATGCGAACTGGAATGAGTGAAGCCCGGCCAAGAAAGAGGTCGAGGGCACGACCGAGTGTACCGACGGCCATGCACCAGCAAGCGGCAACCTCGTCCCTATCCCCTCGTCCTCATAGCTGCGGCGGCCAGAAGGGCAGCAGGGAGGTGGTGCTGACCCCTCTGACCCGCAGCGGCCGGTGGCGCGATGCGCAGGCGGGGCCACGCTGACGTCGGGGGAGTGGGTCGAGCCGGCGTGCCGGTGGGACGGGGCGTCCGCCTGGCGGGAGGGGCATCTCTATTTCGTTTGCTGGTCAAGAGGGACGGTCTGCCGATGACGTAGGGGTGGGGGGGGCTACCGTCCCCCCTCTCGCCACGGCGGATAGGGTGAGGACAGGGAGGGATAGAAGGTCGAGATGAGCACCCCCTGGGAATTGAAGCAGGAGTAAAGTGAGGGAGAACGAGGGCCGTACGCTCACCCGCGCGCACCGTCTCTCCGTCTCGGTCGCCCGCGCTCTCTTTCTTCCACTCCGCCACCACCGCTCCAACCTGTGTGCCTGGCGTTGCATTCGGTGACGACGGGCGGCCGGCTCGCACATAGCTTGCGTCATGCACGAGCTGCACACGTGTAACTCCCGTCACCCACCCCCCCACCCCCCGCCCCGGCCTAGACCCCCTCCACAGCCACAGCGGTGCACTGCCACACGGCAAGACAGCGTGCGCTCATCTCCTCTTCCTCCGTCTCCACTGTGTCCACCCGCAGCCCCGCCGCGGCGGCCGCGGCGCTCACCCGCGTCCAACCGGTGTGCGACGGCCTCGAGCGGCCAGCGCTTGGGGTACATCCCCATCCACCCCGCTCCGCAGAAGCCCGTGCGGCTACGTGCAACACGGCAATCGAGGGCGGGCTCGATGGGGGGAGGCCGCGCCGGGTCAGCGCGCGTCTCCCTCGGCTGTTGTTGGAACGGCGCTGCCGAGCGCAGCGACGACGACTGCTGCAAAGCCATTTGATGAACCTGCCGCGCAGGGTTGGGGGGAAGGAGGAGGGGGGCTTTTCCGGGGGGATGGGGGGGGGGGTTGGGCGTTTTCGGGGGCGGTGGGGGGCGGTGCCCCCCGCACCGCCGCCGTTGCGAACGGTTCTGTCTGCGGGCAGTGGCGCCGCTGCAGGTAGGGGGGGGGGGGGGGGGGACCCGCTGCAGCTGCAGGAGACTCTCTCCCGCGCCCAGTTGTGCTTTCCGATTTTCCTGCAGGCGCGGGGGGAGTGCTGGGTGGGGGCCGCCCGCGACGCCGGCGGGCACTGGTGCGACGGTGATGGAAGCGTTGGTGCCGCTGCGAGTCATGTCACCGCCGGTGGATAGGCATGGTTGCTTTGCGGCGCACCTCCTCGCCTCGCCCCTTCCGTCCTGGATGGGGTGTCCCTCGCTGCGCCCACTCGCGGCGACAGCTGCGGCGACGGCGACGGCGACGGCGATGCCGGCACCCCCCCCCAAGCCGACTGACGTCCCAGGCTCCACGGCCCGCGCGCCCCTTCCAATGCTTCTAAGGCGTTCGCCCCCTTCCCCCTGTTCTGCGCGTAGAGGGCGACGCGTACTCACGCCTAGGGCTTGACACACAGGGCTATACGCGTAGGGATCCACGCGAAGGGCTCCACGCGTAGGTCTCTACGCGTACCCAGCTCGTTCCGCGTTGGTGGCGCGGGGCGCAATCCCCCCGCCAGTCCACCCCACAGTCCACCTCGTACAGGCAAGGCTCCTATACATCCGCTGGCGGTGGCGTCGGCGCCACCGCCGGCTGCGGCCCCATCCTCGTGGGGAGACGAACTCTAATGCCAGACGAGTGGAGGGGGGGAGAGGTGGGAGGGGAAGGGGGCGGGCTTTGGGGGTGGATATCTTCGGGGTTTGGGAGGGAGGGGGACAGGGATGGGGCATGGTGTGGCGGGCGTCGGCGAGGCGGTGGCTGACCAGGATGAGGCGATTCCGCGAGGGAAGCCTCTGTGAAGTACAAAATCCTTGCGTACTTCCTTGGACGAAAGCTGGGACCCGAGGAGTTAATTACGATCAGTTTTGGGACTCCACATGGTCGATGTGAAAGCACAGCAAGGTGAACACCAACCTTAAAAGAAGACAAGGGTGCCACTTTCATCTGTCAGATCCACAGGAGCTGTCTTTCTCGCTGTCCGATGGACTCTGCGCTGAGGCACCGAAGTGAGAGTTAGGGTGACACGCCCGACTGCTCTCTTGTCACCTTCGTCGTCGTCGCTGGTTGCCGTCGCTCTTTTCGCATCTTTCGTGTCACTTTGCACGTTGGCACTGGCAACATGGCGGAACTGGCGGCCAGCTTGTCTAACGTGGTGTCGGGCCAGTTCAAGTGGATTTTTGTCGGTGGCAAGGGCGGCGTCGGCAAGACCACCACTTCCTGTGCTTTGGCAGTGGCGGTGGCCGCGGCGCGGCCGGGCAAGACCGTATGTCTCATCTCTACGGATCCTGCTCACAATCTTTCGGATGCGTTTGGTCAAAAGTTCTCCCGCGAGCCCACCGCCGTGACCGGCGTGCCCGGCCTGGACGCGATGGAAGTGGAGCCACCGTCTGCGGATTCGGTCGTTGCTGCCGCCGAAGGCGTCGGCGGCACTGGACCTGAAGCATCACTGGCGGCTATGTCGGAGCTTACTTCCGCCATTCCTGGCATTGACGAGGCAGTCAGCTTTGGGGCGCTGATGCAGTCGGTGCAGAGCATGCAGTACGACACAGTAGTGTTTGATACCGCGCCGACGGGGCACACGCTGCGGTTGCTGGGATTCCCCAAGCTGTTGGACATGGCGCTGGACAAGCTGACGGAGCTGCACACGCGTCTCGGGCCCATGTTTAACGCTGGCCTTGCCGCGATGGGTGTTAACACCGGTGCCGAGGGCGGGGAGCCCATTGACGCGGGCGCCCGCCTGGCCGAGCTGTCGACTGTCGTGAAGCAGGTGGTTACCCAGTTCCGCAACCCCGAATCCACGACCTTTGTGGCGGTCTGCATCCCCGAGTTCCTCTCCGTATACGAGACTGAGCGGCTGTCCCAGGAGCTGTCCAAGCTGGGCATCGCGTGCAACAATATCGTAGTCAACCAGCTTATCCCCGCTAACCCTGACTCGGTCGCTAGCGCTCAGCTGTACACGGCCCGCCTGGCCATCCAACGCAAGTACCTGGAGCAGATGCGGGAGCTCTATTCAGATGACTTTCACATCACCCCGTTGCCGCTGCTGGCTGCCGAGGTGCGTGGCTCTGACGCGCTACGTTCGTTCGCCAAGCGCATCACGGGGGAGGTGGCGGTGGACTTTGGCCTCCCCGCCACCGACCTAGAACCGTCGTTGACTAACGTCATGTCGCAGACGGGCCTAGTGTGGACTTTTGTCGGCGGCAAGGGCGGCGTCGGAAAGACCACCACTTCCGCCGCACTTGCTGTTGCGCTGGCGGCGGATGCAGCGAAAAGGTCGGCCAAGGTTCTCGTCGTCTCCACCGACCCCGCCCACAACCTGTCCGACGCGTTTGGTGTCAAGATCTCACCAGACGCTAAGCCTACACCGGTTGCCGGTTTTGACAACCTGTACGCTATGGAGGTAGACGCCGCGACAGTGACGGAGGAGTTCTTTTCCAATCTGTCCGCGTCGAGCGAAGAGTCCGCGGCGTTACGGAACTCGCCGCTTGGCGCGCTCATGCCTGATACCAACGACATTGGGTCGATTGCCAAGAATGTACCTGGCATTGACGAGGCGGTCAGCTTCTCTTCCATCATGCGTTTGGTGCGCTCCATGGATTTTGAGCGGGTAGTGTTTGACATGGCGCCTACGGGGCATGCGTTGCGGTTGCTGGGCTTGCCCGACACCTTGGACAAGCTGCTGGCCAAGCTGTCTGACATGAAGAGTCAGATGGATCCGATGCTGTCCATGCTTGCGACTGCGGCTGGTGGGGACGCCAACGGCGCAAGCGGTCAGTCCGTGATGGACCAGCTAGGTGAGCGGCTTGAGTCGTTGCAAGCTGACGTGCGGGAGGTGGCCGCGACGCTGAGCGACGCGGAGAAAAGCACTTTTGTGGCCGTCGCGATTGCCGAGTTTTTGTCTGTCTACGAAACGGAGCGGCTTGTCCAGGAGCTGGCCAACATGGGCATGGACGTTCGGAACGTGGTGGTGAACCAGCTAATGCCTCCGACCGAGGCTGTTGAGGACCGGATGGCCATTTTGCGGGCGCGTGCCAAGATGCAGGCTGGTTACGTGGAGCAAATTGAGGAGCTGTACCCGCCCGATGACTTCCACGTCACCCGTGTGCCAATGCTTTCCGAGGAAGTGCGGGGGGTGGACGCGCTGCGGGCGTTCGCGACGAGACTCACGACAAGCTAGTAGAGGGCTTTTCTTGAACACCTTCTCTCTCTCTCTGTCTGTCCTATTCGCTGGTATTGCCTCCATCGGGGTAGCATATGGCTGCGGAGACGACAGTGGTTGCCTCTTGAGGGAGTTTGAAGGAACTGAGAAGAGTTCAGTACTCGTGCCCTAAATTTTAGCATCAAAAGAGACCAGTCGCTGCATGTATCTCTGCCTTTAGAACGCGCCATACATGAAAGCACAGAGCTCCTACAGTCTACATCATCAAAAACAAGAGGTGGCATAAGACGGCCTCAGCTCTGGATGCATGCAAGAAAAAGAAAGAAGAGGGCACCCTTTGAACCGCGAGTGCCTTCCGCGTCCAGAAATAGGTCAGCTGCGGATGGTCAACGGCTTGTCGGCCATGCGTCCGCTGGTCGTCGTCGGCCGCTTGTATACCGTCGTACTCTTGTGCTCGATCGCCAGGCACGACCACTCGTCGCCCTCTAGCAGGTGCGCCGGCGTCCACTCCTCCTCATCATCATCGAGCGGCATGACCCGCCAATTGATCATCTGGGTCAGGTTCCAGGTCGCAAACTCCACCGGCGGCACACCCAGGCGCTCGCGAATGCGCTCCCGCAATGCGCCGACCGTCTCGCCACTCAGCCGGACTGGGAAGAGCAATGATGTGCCAAACAGAGAAGGTGCCCGCCGCGGCTTGGACATCACGTTCAACGCCGGGGTCTTCGGGTTTCCGTTCGCACCAAGCTGCCCACCATTAGCACGACCCCGGACCCCGGCGGCAGATGCCGAGCTGGGGCTGATGTGAACCAGCGGTACCAAACCAAAGGAGCTGTCGGGGCAGTCATCGGGGCGCACCGGCTCCGCACGCATTTCCGCCACGCCCGACAGCGTCGCATCGCTGGCTCCGCGGACAGGAACAATCAAGGAGAGTTCACGTGGAACGACGGAGCCCTTGGCCTTCATGAGTCGTACTGACACGCCACGCGGTAACGCGAGGCGGCGATGCACCTCCCGCGCCACAGCCTCGAGCGTCGCGTCCTCTTCCACAAGAACTGAGAGTTGTCGGGGGACTGCAACCTTGACGCCGCTCTCAATAACCTCAGACACAGGCACTGGTGGTAACGGAGGAGGAGGCGGAGTACCAGTGACGCGGCCGAGAGAACCAGTCCTAGAGATGACTGCCGCGGTCAAGTCTGGCAGGTCCACCGCTGCCACAGGTGGTTCAGCATTGGCGGCCGCTTCAACTGCAGGAGTGCCCTCGTGCACGCCGTTCGATATGTCACTCATGGCAATACCGTCGCTCAACGATGCATCTGCCAACGACGATGCTAGCTGGTTTCCAGAGTCGTCGGCGGAGGACTGACTCTCCACGGGCGAGTCTGGCACAACAAGCGCAGTCGCAGCAGCGGCGATGCCACCACCACCGCCGTCAGGGCGCCAGGTAACGCGCACCTCCAGCTTGTGTGCGTACTCGGCCGCTGGATAGTCTGTGCGCTCGTACCACAAGACGCGAGCGTCGTCCTCGTCGGACGTGGTGGTTTGGAAACCCCAGTTGCCTCCTGGAAGCATCGCTGACAACTCCCGGGCCTCCGTTGGCATGACCGCTCTTGGTCGCGGGCAGTCATGATACGGATCGTGCACGAACATGCGTAAATAGTCGGGGTCTGCCCCGTTCAGTGCCCTTGCCAGGTGGGATTTGACGACACCAAGGTTGTCGGTGCGCAGCAGCTCAAGCGTCACCTTTCCAGGAGTCACAGCTGCCGCCGTTGGCGACGATGCCACCGGTGACGTACCCGCTGCAGCAGTCGGCGATACCACCGGTGATTCGGGCGTCGCCCACTTGTCGCGGAACTCAACCCGCACCCCAGACGACAGATACCGAAAGTACATAGGCGCTTCGGCAAGGCGTTCACCACGCAAGGGCAACAGCGACCGTTCTTCCGGTGTCAAATCCGCGAATGCGTCGGGTGCCTTGTAGGCCACCGTGTCAGCCACAGACTCCACAACCAGGATGTCGCCGCCCTCCAGCTCCGCCTCGACAAACGTGGCCGACAGCCGCACCGGTTCAATAAGCGTCGCGCTGACTTCCTCGTAAAGATTCACAGGTGCGCCTTGGGGAAGTCCAGTCAGAGCAACCACCTCAGGCAGGATGTCTTGGATGATGCCATTGCGCTTGGCCATGACGCGCCCAATGATCCGCAGCTGCCGCTCCCTCGCGAGTGGCATGTACTGCTTGACAAAGAGCAAAATCTCGCCCTGGGGAAGCGGGGGAGCCTGCGCCAGTACACGACCCACATCGCCCTTGGGGTGGGCCATGGTCGGCGAGGTCAGATCCTCCGCCATGGGAGGTGAGACGGTAATGCCCGCCGTCGCATCCAGTTCGCCCTGTTTCGCAAATGCCATCGCCAGCTCCTCGTCAGTGAGCTCTTCCACGTACAGCCGCAAATTCTCCTCGTCCAGACCCTGAGCACGTGGGTGGTGCCGGCCAAGGGCCAGGCCAAGGCCGGGCGTGTTCCCGTCCCCCAATCCACCGTCGTCCTCCGCAGCTATAATCGGCAGACTGTCCACACCACCCGCCAGCAGAACATCAGGTCTCACGGTCTCGTTCTGTCGCCGCGAGCATTTCCACACCCGCAGCGCATCGGCAGAGCGGCCGTGCCCCTGGCTGACGAGAAGTTCCTTGAAGTCACGCAGCGGGAGGCTGCGCTTGGCCTTGACCCGCGGCAAAGTGTGCCAGGGACCTAGGTCAGACCCGCCATAGGTGTTCATGCTCCCAGCGGTCATGATAGATGCAGATATGTACAAGTGCTGCTCCGCACGCTCGCGACGGGCGAGGCTCTCCGCCACTCGCTCTGCCTCAATCCGCTCCGCCAGACCTTGTGGTACATCTTCGTCTGCTATTGGCGCCAGAAGGTTCTTGGCCTCGCTCTTACGCACGTACTGCAGCATGTACGCAGAGCCAAATCGCCGCGTGGGAAACCCGGTACGAAATCGGGGCTTCCGTGTCGGCGGTGGCGGCGTGGGGGAATTCTCCACGTCGGCCGATAGCACATCGCCAGAATTCCTCGTCGGGCTGGTGTTGTCGACAGTCAACGCTTGCGGGGAGGTCACGCCCTTCTTCTTGGTCTTCGCGCTACGCGTCGTCTTGTTCAGCGTGTGTTCCTCCATGGGTGGCTGGTGTGGGCCCCCGACACCATAGTTTTCATCGATAGCAGCACGGGACGACACCTTGGTCACGGTCTCGTCGTCAAACTTGTACCACTGGCCCTGCTCGGGGTCAGGCCTGATGAACGCACAGTAATGACCAGCGTCCACGTCACCAATGTGCACCAACACTGCATGAAGGATGTACACTGCGTCCTCCTCAGATGTCTGAACAGTTATTTCTTCCTCGACCTCGTCCACCGGCTGGGTGCCGCCGTTGCTCTTCTCGTCGACTGCTGCGGGTGAGGGAGCAGGAGCGCCCTCCTCCGACGTGGCCAGGCGGTCAGCATCGCCCCCCTCGCCGGCATTGGCGTCAGCCTTGTCGTCACCCTTAGCGCCACCGGACGCACCCTGCTCCGCACTCTTGGTCACAAACGACCGAAGGTCCAGCTCGGCACCAAAGTGGAAGTAGTCGTTAATCTTGACTTGCACGGGCGGATCCCGAGCAAAGTCGAAGTCAAACCGCTTCAAGTGCAGCTGCAACACCGGAGGGAGGCGCGCAAAGCGGACACCCTTCTTAGCTCTCTGCAGCTCCTCGTACCCGTCTGCCCTCACCCGGTTGTCTCCGTCCATAATCTCCACAGCAGTGTAGGCGCGAAGCGCCTCGTCGACGCCCGCCAGACCAAGGACGTTGAGCGAGAGGTCGTAAAACACCTCGTCACGGCTGGACGTGTACTCCACATCCGTGCACTCGACGAAAGAAGTGGTCTTGCCCTCAAACAGCTCAGCCACAGTGTCTTTGACCTTGCCGCGCTTCAGGGTCTCGGCCAGCCGGTCACAAAGTACGCGGTTAAGCTCCTGTGCGTCGTGTTGCTGAAACAGCTCCGCATTGTCCCAGCCAAACGACTCGGTGAGGCGCTTGGTCTTGACTGTGGTCGGACTCGACTGCAGCTCGTAAAACACCTTTTGCAGCTCATAGCTCTGCCGCTCAGCCACAGTGCTGGTGCCCTCCTTCCTCTCCACAGCCCCATCGCCAGGCACCGGAGGCAGGGGCATGACATACACCGCTCGCCGGAATGCCGAAAGACAGTAAAGCGTCTGTAGTAAGGAATTGAGGTAGCAGGTCGCACCTTGGTTCTTAAAGCCCACAAAGCCGGTCTCTTTCCGCGAGTCCCAAGCGGGCGCCCATGACGAGTGGGCGGCAGTATAGGGGGTGGCGTCGGTCAGCTTCACCCGTGCTTCAAACCGCAGCTGCTTCCGGCCGCGGATGGCCGACAGCTTGACAAAATCCCTGAAGCCCCAGTCGGCCTCGCGCGGGGAGAAGTTGTGTGTCGCCTCTTTGATGACCTCTGCGCTCGCTGTGCTGCCGTCCTTAGCTCCTTCCGTCAGCAACAGCAGCTTGAAAGTGGCCACACGGGACCACCACGTGTCACGAGCGGCGGCCGGGGGGAAGGGTCCCCCACAGTCTAGATAAAGCGATAGGTCCTCAACGGTCTGGTTTCCGTGAGGAAAAATGAGAAAGCGCCACTGGTAGCCGCCAAAAGGGTTCCACGCTGAGTGGATTTTGTCGTCCTCGATCGGCGACGCAGACGTCATGGTAAAATGGAAGGTGGCAGAAGGCTCACGCCCTTCCTCGTCGTCATCATCGTCATCATCGTCGTCGATGGAGGTCGCGAGGGCCGTCGTCGAGGCGGGGGGCGGCAGCAGCAGCGGGGGTGCGGCCACTGGCACCTTCTCCTCCTCCTCCCCGGTGGCGACTGTCCGCACCTCGGGTGCATCCGCAGCAAGGACGTTCGTCTAAAGATGATTTTCCAACAGAAACCAACAAAGCCATGGCGTTGCGCGAAGACGACGATAGAGCACAACGAGAAAGCAGCACAGACGCACAGACGGTGAGAAACAATTCTCTACAGAAACAACAGAGAACCGATGCAGGTGCCGAGCAACAGCATAACAGGGGGTGAACATCAAGCAGCTGACAAAACAGCACGAAGATCGAGGACTCGCACCCACCACCTACCTGCGGGTGTGCTGCAGCAGTGTCCGTAGGATCCATCGCGAGATGGGCGACGCGCACTCTCGGAGGTGGGCGACGCGCACCCTGGCAGCACCCCAAACGCGCCTGCAGTAGTGACCAGGACCTCCCGACAGGTGCTGCGAGAGGCGATTCAGTCGTCCAACAGTAGGGCGCACCTCATCCAAGGAGGTCGGCAGCAGGAACCAGGTAAAGTGTCGTCGAGGACCCCGCCACCCAGCGGCGATAGGCAGAGTTTGGCGCTGCCAGCGACAAATGTAAAAATATCGCCAGCAAACGGAGCCTTCAAGAACAGGTCTGGTCGGCAGCGCAGCTTCAGCTCCACGCCGGCGTCGACCACGCACGGCCCCAGGCCGACAGGACAGACCACGACCAACGCTCCGCGGTGAGGTTGCGAGGAGGCGGCAGCGGCAGCCAAACTGCGGACCCGCGAGTCAGTCAGTGCTGGCAGTGCAACTCGGGGGCGGGCGGCTTTATTGAACTAATTAAACCTGATATATAATTAACTAATATAGATAGCATTTTGTTCATGCATTACTCCTCTGCACATTTCAGAATTTGTCAAGTCACACAGACGGTCGTCTGTTTGGCCGGCCGAGTGTCGGTCAAGCGTGAGTGGAATTCGATGAGCCCGGTCGTCGGGTTGTTCCACGCTGGCGCGTGGCATCGTGCACAGCGCACCACCACCACTCTCACTACGGCGCTCTAGTAGCACTGGCAACGAACGACGACGACGACGACCGCCATTGCTTTTTATCTCGTCTTTGTGCCGCTGTTCGTGCCCTATCCCACCCGTCCCCCTTCCCCTGTCGACTCGTGACGTCCGCTTGATCGTGACGACCGCCCTTGCCGGCCGTTGCCGGACGCGCGTCCTGGTCCTTTGCCCTATCCCTACTCCTGATGAAGGCCTGGACGTGGCGTCGTTTTCCGCTTGCTGGCCAACAGTGTGCATCCGGGGACCTGTTGGTCTGTGCGGTCGTGGTGGGACGTCCCCTGCCCTATGCCGCCTTGGGAGCCTCGCGGCTGCGGAGGTAGGATGGCGGATGCCGGCGTGGATGGGCAGGGGCGAACGTGGCGTCAGTCTGCTCGGCTGGGCATACGGGCGCTGCGGCATCGGGCTATCTACAACCTCGCAGAACCGCGGGGTACATGCGGTAGGGCATGGTGAAGGTAGGTACGGCGCGGCCCCCAGCATTGGCGCTGTGGCTAAGACACCCACCCTGCCTGCTCCCATTGTCGTCAACCGCTTGCGCCATTGCGTTTTGGCGACGTTGAGCCGCTGAGGGTGCCCTGAGGGCTCCTTGGATGCTGCTGTATTGGGCGCTTGCAGGCAACCCCATTGCTTCGTTGAGAGAGAGGGCGAGGGGGGCTGTGGAGGGTGTGTGGTGTGGTGAATACGGCCCGTTGCTCCAACGGACTCTGCCGCGTGCACGCGCAGCGCGTGCCCTCGCGCGGGTTATCAGCGGAGCGGCCTGTTCCTGGCGTGCGTACCGTGCCCCTTCGGACCACGCCCCTGCCGCTCACTTGGCCTTTCTTGGTGTGCATCACTGGACGCTGGTGTCCCCCCACCCTCTGTCCACCCGCTTCCCCCGCGACCCTCACGCCTGTGTACGGCTTCCTCGGTATCACCGCCGTTGGATGACAATCAGCCTTTGGCTTGTCGCCGCCAGCCTCGCCTGGTACGTGGCGTCCCCCACCTTCCCCCTCATTGGGGTACCCCGTCACTATGTTTGACGTCTCCGCTCCGCTATTTGCCGATGGGGGCGACGACGCCGGACTGCTGGCCGCCATCCTAGACAATGCGTTGCTACCGCCGCCGGCTGACGCGGGCGCCGCCGCGGACAGCGTGAGCGCGTTGGTCAAGCAGATGGCAGTTGAAGGGAGCATCCCGCCGCCGCCACCGCCGCGACCACTGCTCGCGGGTGGCTCGGCTGCGTCGCGGCCACCCGCAGCGGCGCCCTTGCGCTCTGCGCTCGGCCAAGTGATGGACGAGTCGGCGCCCATGACGGAGCTCGGCCGTGGCATCGGTGGCTTGGTGAGTGGTGCCTCTGCCGCCCTCGGGGCAGCGTCCCCGGCTTCTCTGACAGGTGCTGCTGATGCAGGTGGCCGTCGCGAAACACCCATCCCCGCCGGTGGCACGCTCTCTGTTGGTGACCGTTCTTTACCCGGCGCGGTCCCCAAGAAGGGCCGCAAGCGCAAGGAAAAGATGGGCGAGCTGGACGACCCGCCTGGGGTGACGCCTGCCGACGGGAGCTGCGCTGAAGCCGCGGACGCTGTAGGCGAGGACGTGTCGATGGGTGACGCTGACCCCCCAGGCGGCGTGGCCGACGCCAAACTGCTACCACCGCCGTCAGCGACCGCAGGGCGGCCTGTTAGAGTTGCGTCGGTGCCCGCCGGGCGCCTGGCATCCACCGCGGCAGTCGTGTCTGGTCTGGTGGGCGGCGCTCGCGAGCAGGGTTCTCACGACACGGGTGCTGCCGCCCCGGTGGCAGGCGCGGGCTCGACAAATGGGGCGACGGCCGAGGTGGACAAGACTCGCCGCGCTTTCATGTGTACCACCTGCGGCAAACACTTTCGTCGCGCCCACAATCGTAAGGTCCATGCTCGCGTGCACACGAATGAGACGCCCTACCGTTGCGCTTTCGCGGGTTGTGACCGCCAATTCCGTTGGAAGAGCTCCCTCGTTTCCCACCGCCGCTGGCACGCTGACGTCACTGCAGGTGGGGGTGTTGACTGCAACTCAAGCGTCGGTGGCGGTACAGACAACCAGCCGGGTGCCCTTGGCAGCCCTGTCTCCCCTCCCGCAAGTGTCGCACTTGGTATGGCCGCACTGGTCGCGGCGGGTGGTCACGCTGGCCCGTCGCCCCTAACTGGGGCTGGCGGTCCAATAGCTCTTGGCTCTGGCAATGGGGTTCGGGTTGCCACTAGCGGGAGCGTCGTTTTTCGGGCAGCACCGAAAGTGGTATCGGGCGTGCTCAACCCTAGTAGCAGCGCCCCGGTACTGCTGTCTGTGAAGGGCGCGGCCCCAGCTGTTCGCACGTTGCCGTGTGGGGAAGAGGGGCCGTCCGTATCGCCGCGGGCGCCGTCGTCGACTCTACCCATTGAAGGACGCACCACTGCCGCTGCCAATGACGTCCCCCTATCCGCCGTGACTGGCAGTTCTCCAAGGCGTGGGGTGCCGGCGGTGCCGGCCGACGACCCGACATCTTCGCTAGCGTGGCTGGACTTCTTACGGCCTGATACTGCGAGGAAGGCGCCACCTAGTGGTGGGGCGACTGAGCGATCGCCTCCATCCAGGGGGCGCATGAATGTGCCTGCCTCGTCGATGGTGACTGGCGCGGGCGCGGCTGTGTCGGCCTTTCCAACGGATCCTTCGCAGGGGCGGGCGGAGGAGGCGGTGCGCGGGCGGGCCGCTACCGACCGACCGACGGTCTGTTCTGTCGGCGGCGCCGGCAGCGGGCCGGTGGGCGCTGGTCTGGCGTCTATGTATGACAGATGGGGGGCGGGCCAGCCCTTCCCTGCTGGGGTGGGTTCCCATGTGGGCGGCGGGAGCCTGCGGGGCAGTCCCGTGTGGAGCGGCAGTGATCCTGTCAGCTGTGGCTATGGCTTTGACCTTGCTGGAGGGTATGGCGGTGCGGATGGCAACGTCGAGGTGCCGGCTAGCTACCCCCCCGCCCTCACAGCGTCATCCTTCTTACCCCTCTCCGCCCCCCCCCCCCTGTTGACAGTCCCAGGCCCTGGCTTGACTACCTCTGGCATGGGCTTCCTCGACGGCCCCTCTGGGGTGCCCCCCCCCATGCCCTCGTGCATCAAGGCCGGTTCCCCCGAGCCAATGCCCTATCCTGCTGGCGGCGGCACTTGCTCATTTCCTGAGGGGCGCCTCGCGCACGACTTTGACAGCGCTGCCGGTGGCCCCGTTACGCCCGTCGGTGACTTTTCATCGTCTGCTGCCGTCGCTGCCGCGTCCGCGGCGGTGGACTCATTCATGTTGCTGTCGCCATCGACTATGGATGTGCGGCTTGTCACCCCCGACTCGCTGTGCATGCTGCCGCTGGCACCGTCGCCATTGTCGCTGTCGAGCATGAGCGTCTCGCCAGGGGAGACTCGCGACCTGTTTCCCCCAAACGTAGTCGCCGACCTGAATGGCCAGTCGCACTTCTTTTGAGATTCATCGCTTTGGGGAGAGAGCAAGGGTTATTTCTAGTGGCAGTGGCGATTGATGGCGGCGGTGTCTTGCGCAGTGGTCCTTTGCTACACCTTGATTTGTGCTCTGGCCCGTTTGGCTTAGGGATGTCCACCGTGCGTATGCTTTATTCGTGCAGAGGATGCCGCGTCGAAGGACGTTTTCCTACTGCTGCGTTTGTGTGCTCGATACTTGTACATAGCCGTAGCCTGCGTTCAGAGTATTGCTTGGGCTGGATCACTCACCCCGAGGGCGACAGCGTCCCCTGCACCTGGTTACAGGAGCGCCGTCGCTGCGGGCGAGCCCAAATTGGTCGGGGCCCCCTGGGTTGGGGGGGACGAGCTTGCGCGTCCCCGATGGGTGTGCCTCCATGCTGGACGCGAGTCGTGGCTGATTGTCACCACGGCGTAAACCCACCGGGGGAACCTGTGCTGGTCACCACCGAGGGCGAGTGCCTCTGGAACTGACAGGGAGGGGCGGCCCCACAATGGCATCGACGCGCGCTTGTTGTTTGCATGGAGGACGCTGCCGGCTCCGGCTGCGCCGCGCAGCTTCTCTTTGTGAATATTTCTGTGTGACTCATTGCACCTTGATGCGTGCGTCGGTGCATGAGCGCTAGACCTGGCTTAACGGTTGGCACATGTTTTGGAATCTCTCACTCTTTCCCTTCTGGGCTGCATCACGCCCCTTCCCTGACGCGCAAGCCGTTGGGCGGGCGGGGGCCGCAGCCGCTTCCCGCCAGCAGCGGCGTTGGTAGTGTCATCCCACCGCCGACGGGCGCGTCGCTGGGTGTCGACCTCTCCTTTAGTCAAGTTCCGACGCCGCGGGTGCGGCGGCGTACTGGTGGACCCTGTTCTTTGTGTCCCGCCCACGCACATGCAGCGGCGGGTCCATCGGCCCGCCATGGGCTGGAGCCGGCACCCCCCTCCCCTTCCCCCCCCCGCCCCCCCTCTCCTTCCCAGCAGCCCCGCCATTGGCTGGAGCCGGCACCCCCCTCCCCTTCCCCCCCCCGCCCCCACTCTCCTTCCCGCGACGGCGATGGCTCTCCCCGCGGGAGCGTACGCGGTGGCGCTGGAGATGGCCCCGGCACGACAGCGCTGCCCTCCTTGGACGCCAGCCCTCCATGGGGTGGGGGTGGTTGTGGAAGTATTGGCATCGGGGGTGGCGGCGACGGATGACGGGGCAAAACATGGTAGCCACGCCAGAGGACGCTACAGTGACGCCAGAGAGACGCCCCGCAGCAGAGAGAGAGTCTATCGCACTGGCTCGGGCCACGTGCACGAGCAAGCCCTACCAGATGGTTCACCTCCGCTCTTCTCTCCATTCAGGCTTGACCTGAATCTCACTCGCTCACCTTGGCAAGACCATCTCCACACCGTTTGTACGAACCATCCAATTCGAAGTATCTGCGCTTCCACATGACTGGGCTCTGACTCTGCACCGGGGCACCACGCCATACTTTTGGTCTTGTCCCACCGGTCTTTCGTGAATCAGCCAATGTTTCGAGAGGCAGGGCCTTCTTATAGGAAGGCTTAAGCTCCAGGCATGTCCTGCAGGACGGTCGGTCCTCCGAAAAGGGTCATCTTGCTGTTTCCACTGAGCGGCCTTTTTGGATGCTAAAAGAGAGAGGACTTTTTTGCATCGGAAATATTGGGGTCGCCAGGTGGCCAAGCTGACAAGCCGCCCACTTGCTCTCCCCATCTGCCGGTTCGCCGCTCGGTCAACACGGGGTTCACCGAGCGGCGGGTTTGGTCGCGGCGGGTATGGTCACGGCCCTGCGCGCCGGCCAGCGTGACCTGTCCGAACGTGGTCCTTCCCGCTGGTGCCCCTCACCGTGTCCTTCTCACTGGCGCTTCCCGGCCGCTTTTGGCCCGCGTGGTCACCATGGCGCGCCCAGACGGCAGCGTCGGTGCCTTCCCCGAGCCCGTCCCCGGCTCCACCCTCGGCCCCACTGTCGCGGCGGCCCCCCCATTCGCCGGCAGCCCCGCTGCTGCACCCGCCGCTGCACCCGCCGCTGCATCTGCCGTGGCTGGGGCGCCCGCGTTGGCGTCTACGTCGGCCACCCCACCGGCAGACCCCGCGGCGTCGGCTGCCGCAGCGGCCGCCTACAACCCCTGTGCGTCCCCCTATGCGGCGTCGCCCTACGCGGCGCCCGCGTATGGGGCGCCCGTGTACGGAGCGCCCGCGTACGGGGCGCCCTCCTACGGTACGTACGGCTACGCCTCCCCCTACGCCCCCGCCCCGTCGTATGCGGGCGGCGGCGCCCCCCCCCCGGTCGCGCCTGGCGGCTGGGCGGTCCCCACCGCCGCGGGCGCCGCGTCGGCGGTGCTGGCGCCCCTGCAGGGCGTCCACGCGGCGCTCGCGCGGGTGGCGCGTGTATCGGGCATGCTCGAGGAGCTCCTCCGCTCCATCCACCTGCTTGTAACCACGGGCGGCGCGCTCGTCTACGCCGCCTCCTCGCTGCGGTCCGAGGCCACGTCGCTGCTGTGTAATCCGGCGGCGGCGGCGGTGGCGGCCACGGCCGCGACGGCCACCGCGGTGGCTTCATCGTCCAAACGGCGGCGGCGTCGGGGGGGGGGCGCATCGGCGGGCAAGGGGGGGGGGGGGTGGGCTGTCCCGGCCGCTCCCCCCAGCGCGGCCGCCCGTCGACGGGCACGGGCGGCCATGGTGGTTGGCTGGGTGGTGCGGCTGGGCGTGCTCTTCCTGCTCTCCCCCGCAGCCGGCCGGCTGTCGCCCATGCGGCTGCTGCTGCGGCTGTTGGGGCTTGTCCCCGTGGGGCCGGGCGGGGGGCTCCTGAGCGATGGAGGGGGGAGGGAAGAGGGCAGCGGCAGCGACGCTGACGCGAGCTCTGGCCGGGAAGGCGACGGGGAGGCGAGCGACAGTTTTTCCGGCAGCAGCGACGGTGAGTGCAGAGGCGGCCGGGAGGGCGCTGCCGGCGACTCAGTTGCTGCCTCGGATGTGAGTGACGAGGAGTCGTCTCTCTCTGAGGAGATTGCTGGGGGGGGGCAGCGGCGGTCCCGGGGAGGGTCACGTCGCAATGGTCGGCGCCGCCCACGGCAAAGGGATGATGCCAGGGGGGGGAGGGGGCAGTCGCAGCGCCACCGCGACGGTGCGGCGGATGTTCCTGAAGACGCTTCCAACTTGTAGGCATGGCAGCTGTCCTTGACCTGCAGTCGTGCGGGTTGTTTCGCGCAAGGTGCCATCATGGCCTGACAAAAAGGCCGACTGTTTGCGTACTTGTTTGTTGTAGCACTAACCCACACCCGAGTCTCGGCCGTGAAGCAGTGCAAAGCTTGGCTCACAAAGAGGGACCTACAGGCGCGCAGCTGGGTAGCGCGGTCATGGCAAGCATTCCTCGCGCGGGTTGTGCAATGCGACGCCCTGCACGCGACGCGGCGATCCTGTGGAAATCAACGATGACGCAGTGATACTGTTGTGGGCGGCACGCTCATCCAGACACAACTGACAGGAATGGGCCGGCGACACCGTGCGCCAGCCTGCGAACATAGGAGGCATAGAAAAAGCGAATCACAATCCACCTACAGACGACGCCACAACGCACCCGCTCAATGCAGGCGCAATGCAGAAACAGACGGCTCTCATGGGATACAACAGCCCTAGCTTGACTACCTCTTGCACCAAACCATGTGATACAAAGAGAAGCCAACGGGGGCCCGACAGCGGCTGAAGATACCCTTCCACACACAAGTGCCAAGGAACAACAGCCAAGCACGAGCCGGTGTGCCGAGAGTTTTTGCTCAGCCGCATACAGCTGCTGCGCAATCGAGCTGCCCCTACCTCATGGACAAATCGCCCAAAAGCTGCCCAGCCCGGGATGATGCCCACCGCAAAACACCCAACGCCGACGCCACCCCGCGACAGTCCGCCGCCCGCTGCCTTGGCCTTCTTACTTGGCAGGCCCGCCCGCCGCCGCCGCCGCATCACCGCCCGCTGCTTGCTTGCGGTACTTCTCCATCAACAGCGCCCGCGGATTAGCGCGCTCGCCGCGGGTGATCTTCGAGCGCGGCCGCACGGTCTTGCGGTGCACCGCGCACGACACGCAGTAGTGCGTCTTGTTGTACAGCTTGGGCAGCTCGTAGTTGTCAATGATGCACGCGTCGGTCAGATCGCGGAGGGAGCTCTTGTCCACAATGTTGCGCACCGTGAAGCGCTTGATGGCCTTATCCTTGGGCGGCTTGCAGCCGCAGCCGTCACAGTTGACGAGGCGGGTGTGGTTCCGGCCATGCCGGTTACGGCCATGGTTACGGCGCTTGACCGTCATGGTGGCGACGGTGGCGGTGCCACCAGCTGCCGCTGGTGGTCGGATACCAAAGGGGCGGTGAGACAGATGGTCCGCGACCGCGACACAACAGGGCGGAAGACACGGCTGACGACGCCAAACGCCTGCATACGCTCCGACCCGACGTCGTCCTCAGCTCGGGCCTGCTCCACCCCGGGCCTGGCAGTGTTTGGGCCCGATCGGAATTTCTACAAGACTGCAAGGAGGACAGGTGGCGCAGAGTAAATTTCTTTCTACTCAGAAATTGCTGTCAAGCTCTGCGATCGAGCACGAGAAGAGGTCCACAGTGAAGAAACAGCAGTACTGACCTGTACAAGATGTATGAACGTGTACAGTACATGCTGTACTGTACACGCCTGCGAGACGTCCACATATGCACAAACGAGAATACAAGCGCCTCAGCGCAGCGTATTCCCAGACCCACGATTGTTTTCTCCCTTCCAGTCATCCCACTCGCGGGCTGCCATAGTATCCCGGTCCGCCACCACGTCGTCCCTGTCGGGGTCCTCGGCTGCAGCAGCAGCCGCCTTGGCCGCCTTGGCCGCCCCGTCCGCCGCCGCCTTCTCTGTCGCCCGTGCGGCCTCAAACTCTCCCCACTCCTCCACCGTGTACGTGGGGAGCGCATGGCTAGGGCGAAACACCCCCGCCGCTACCGCCGCCCGGCCGTTGAGTCCACCGCCCACAGGGACTTGGCCCCCAACAGGCTCACGCCCCCCCCCCGCGCCCCGTGCGTCATGAGGCACACCAATCCGAAAATTGGCAGGCAGGCCCAGCCGCTCCGTGGCGGTAGGCCCCGGAGGTGGCGGTGGCGGCACCGTCTCCCCGCGCGCTGCCGTGTCAGCCGCGTAGGACAGCAGCGCCACCTCCTCATCGAGCAGAGGCAGGGCATCCACGCTTTGTCGCACCGCAGCCGCAAGGGCACCCACCGCTAGTTGACGAGCAGTCTCCTCCTCCTCCCCCCAACGGTCGTCGTCTTGCCCGCCACCGCCGTCGTCGTCGCCAGCACCATCGCTGCCGCCACCCTCACCACGGACGCTGCCAACTGTCTCGGTCTCGCCCGCCCGTCCCCCACTTCTCCCGCCAGAGGACGGCTGACGCACCGCCACACGTCGAGCAAACGCATCAGCCAGCCCCCGCACGTCCGCCGCCGCCGCGCGGTCCCGCTTGTAGCGTGCAATCTTGGCAGCTCGCCGTGCCGCTGGGTCGGTGGGCAGGCCATCTGACGAGCGTGAACCGCGAAGGACCCCACTGGCGTCAATATGCGCGTCGGCACCGTCGGCGTCGGCGCCGCCCCCCTCTTCACGGGTGGTAATGGACGCCAGCAGCGCCCTTTCAGCAGCCGGCAGCACCCGCAGCCGACGAACGTGCGAAAGGAAGCGCTCGTGAGCGGTCCGTGCCGCCCGCAGGCGAGCCAGGCGGCGAGCGGCAGCGGTGGCGGCGTCACAACGAGGCTGTTGCTGCACCTCCTCCTCGGCAGAGGGGCCAGGCGGCTGATGCGCGGCGGGCTGAAGGGCCAGGCTCCGCGCGTGCAGGTGGGGCACAAGCGCTAACGGAAGCGCCGCCGTGGGAACGTCCTCCCCATCCTCGTTAGGCGAGAAGAGAGCCGCGGTTGCCACCTGATCCGCCAAAAGTTCTGCGGCAGATGGAATGGCCGCCGCGTTGAGTAGAGCCACGTCCTGGCGTGCCAGTTGGGGGCCGGTGGCCAAGCAGAGGAGGGTGTCACCGATGACCGCGGCAGGGTCGAGTGGGGACACCAGCTCCACTCGCTCCACCGACACCGCGAGCACGGCCAACTGTCGAAGCATGGCAGATGCGCCTTTCAGCCGCGTCCGTCCGCCGCGGCAGGGAAGAACGCGGACGGAAGGGGGAAAAGGGCAGGCGCGAGCAAACAGCAGCGGGCAAAGGTCTCAACGCGCAAGGGTCAGACCGACAGCTATAGAGCGCGCGGACAGCAGGCCCACTGTTTTTTTCCTATTTACGAGTGAAACCCACCTGAGCGGGCAAGTGAGTTGAAATTGAGTGTACATTTAGCTTCGAATGTATTTACTAGTGCCGTCCCATGCCAGTGCACGCTCTGCCTGCGGAAAACAAGAAGACCACAGGCAGGGGGGGAAACTCCCTGCAAATACGTACAACACGCACCCAAGAGCTTGCAAAGAACGCACTCAGCGGCACAACGACAGTCCCAGGAGTGTTCCTATGTGTCCATCGAGGTGTCTTCAACTTGTGCTTTGCCTGTGCAGCAGAAAACGAGGATGCTGGTAAGTTGGCGGTCCGGAGAGCTTCTCCAGAGGCGGGCCCACGGGCATCTCCCGCGGAAGTGATAGCAGTTGCCGCAGCATAGCATCCTCAAGTGTCCGGCGGGGCACGACATGCGCCCGGGTACTGCGGCCCGCCTCGACACAAGAGCGATGCACCTGCTGCGACGAGAGTCACAGAGACAAAAAAAACGACGCGAATACCCACTGCAGTAAACCCACGCCAACGCACGAAGACACCCACTTCTCAAAACAACCGACGGAGACAACAGAATGCCCGTCCTCAAGCCCCGGATGGCCCGGCCGCATCAGGAACGTCCATGCTCTGGGCATCCACCGCGCCGGCGGCGAAGAACGGCTAGGTACCGCGAACAGCAGGCTACTTGGCCAACGATGCCAGCACTCGCCGAGAGCCCTTAAACGTCCCCCGCGCATGATACGCCCGACGATTGTCAATGTACATTACGTCGCCCGGAGTCCACGCTATCCGCGCGGCGCAGTCTTCCAACACCCGTCCCACGGCGGCCATTGCTTCCCCATCCAGGGACCCTCCCGCACCGTCCCGCACGCAATCAGCAGGTGTGTTGTACTCGTCCGTCCAGCCCGTGTATGCAGCATAAATTTGGTTGAAGAACGCCACCGCCCCGTCATCACCCACAGGCCGGGTGGCAGGCAGGGGCGGGGATACCTCCCGCAGCAGCCGCCCATGGCCGGGCTGACCATTGCCGAGCCACTCCCAGGTGTAGCCCTTTGCTGCCAGAGCCTCCTCCGCTTCCTCGGGGGACGTTGCGTTGAGCGTTGCTCGCCAGCCACGGCCAATAGCACTCGCTGAGCGGTCATACTCGGACATGACCCGCCTGTACGAGACGCCCCGTTCAGCCAGCTGCTGCACGAATGCCGGGTACGCCTCCGCCAGCTGAGAATACACACGGGTGGACAGGGCGAGCGGCGTCTCCCCACCTGACACGGTCGCGGGGTGCACACAAAAAAATAATATCCAAGAGGGCGAGACAGGGGTCTGAGCGAGCTCGTGGTGAAAAGGGATCACCCGCTCAGGCGGCGACTCGTTGGCCGTGAACACAACGTCCCCGACGACGGCGGTCCGGACGGCGTTCCCGCCCACGTAGGGAAAGTTCTCCAGCGCCAGGCCTTCTGTCACCAAAGACCCAAATGCGTGGGCGTCGGCGGGCAACAGGCCACGGACGAAGAGCGCGCCATGGCGGCGGACGAGCCCGCTCAAGGCTGCTCGGTTGGCCGTCGCCCACGCCGTAGCCGCAACACCCGAGATGGAGTCGGAGACGTGGCCCTCAGGCGGGCTTGCCACCAGGCACAGGGGAAAAACGGGCGTCCCGTCGAGCCAGTCCCGCTGTCCAGGAAAGGACGCCTCGCGAACGCACACGTCTGGGGTATCCTTGAGGGTGAGCAGAGGAGGATCCCCAGCTGCTGCGGAAGTTGGCACGTCTGCCTCTGCAGCGCAGGGTTTCTTGGGGGGCGCCGCCGAAGCCATGGCGGGGGGGAGAACGGGAATTTGTGGCAAGAGGAAAGGAACAGACCTCGCGTGAGAGAAGAGAACACGCACTTCAGCCCGCGGTAGCTCTGCTGAACGAGGATGAGCGCTCCTGTTGGGCTCACTGGTTGCATGGTCAGTGGATGCATTTGGCGAATTTAAAGAAGAGTATTCACGAGAATACAGAGACTGATGGACTCTTGTCAAGTACCTACGGCACAGTCACAGGCCCTATGAGCGGGGGGGTAGGGGGGATGCGTAGTATCATATACTTGAACCACTGGCGGGCGTGCGTCCCTGACGAACGGCCAGGAGGGGGGGAAGGGGGGGAGAGGAAACAGTGCTTGTGGTGCACGCGCTATCGAGCTTCGCACCTGGCGCGTCGGAGACATGAATACGCGAGAGCATGCTGACCTCACCCACACACTGCACGTCGAAGATGAGCGCGGGTGTACAAGATGTACAAGGTTATACACCACGTGCAACTGAGCTGGGGACTGGGGAACTGAAAGCTGCTGTCGTGCTGAGGCAGGCCGTGATACAGGGGTGGACAGCGGCATGACGCCAGACCAAGGGACATAGGATTTTCTTTACGCACCAGCCCCAGTAAGCCCTCGGCCGCCACTCGGACAGGTCGCGAGAGCCTGCGCACCCAAAGAACCTTACTGGGGTGGCTGCTGCGGCAATCCGAAGTCTACACAATGGCGCAGGAGCAACCAGACCAATGAGCGAGAAAACCAAACCGCTCAACCATGGACCACCACCAGACCAAAACCCGCAGTCGCACCAGACACAAAAACTCGAGTCAGCAAGCCGCCCCAGCAGCAAGCACTGGCACCTCACAGCAGTGACTGCAGGGTGGCCAGCACCCTGACAGAGTCCAAACCACCACCCGCAGGAAACCCACACTCCCACAAAGATGCGAAGGGAACGCGGCACTATCCGAAGCGTACCCGACGTCAGCCCGCCCAGGCGCTCGCGCATGTACTCAAGCGACCGCGAGTGTGCAGCCTTGACTGCGTCCGTTACCGCTGAGCTCACAGAGTCGGCACCCTCCTCCAGAAGCTCAGGTGCGATGGTCACAGAGATGGGCGTCTGCTGGCCAGTGAGCACCACCTTCACCATCCCCTCCCGGGCCGTCGCCTCAATCTCCGTCTGCACAGGGCGAACCAAGATACAAACAATCCAGGGACAATGGAGACAGTCCGGTGTGAGCGTCAGTGGGCTGAAGGCCAAAGCACATCAACGCCGATAGGCAAGCCCTCAAAGGTGCAGGTCAGCGAAAGCACCCCCGGTCCGCGGAGAGAGAAGGATGGGGTGATGCATTGACAGGAGAAAAAACATCCTGGTGAACGAGCTGCCCCAAGCAGGGGCTCAAACATTCTCCCACTGACATGCTGAGCACGCGTCGACGTGGTCAACACGCAGAGGCGACAGCCAACACGCCAATAGGGCTGCGTAATGACCAACGCGCGCACACGAGAGCAGCATTTCAGAGCCAACCCAAGACAAACAATGAAGCAGCCCCGGCGTACCTCCTTCAGCTCATCTTGCAGCTCCTTGGCGCTCTCAGTAAACTGTTGTGCCTTCTTCACCGCGTCCATGATGTTCCCCATGTTGCCGAGCGCACCAAACGGGTTCTTCCCTCCCGCCTCGTTTCCCTTGCCGCCGCCCATCAGCATCCGCACGCCATGAGTGGCGGGAGCGGCGGCCGGCACATGCCGGCACGTCCCTACGGCGGCTGGCCGGGCAACCAGGGCGCCCGCGGACACAGCCGGCACAAATGCACAGGGCGCCATGCTTAGCGTGGGGAGGGGGGGAGGGGAGGCGGGGGAGAGGACGTAGGAGAGTGGGGTCGGGTGATGGAGGCCGGCAACAGGGAGTGAGAAGAGTCCAGAGAAGAGCGTATGGAGACTTGGGTGAGTGTCCGTGGCGATGGCGGTGTCACGGTGGGAGCCGGCAGTGAGATCGCGCACGGAGGGGCCACCTGCACCCCGATGCGTCGTCGGGGTGCTGGCGTGGATACCTCCAGTCCGGTCCTGGATCCACAGGCGTCAGGACGACGGATACTTATTGATCAGGTGGGGGCTACTATGAGAGTATCTCTGCTGCACTTGGCGTTACATACCAGATCCAGGTCAATCGTGATTAAGTCGTGCAGGAGCGGTACTTCGCGTCATGCGGTAGCCGCGTTGCCTAGCCGAGAGTGGATGACACTGCAGCACTATGTACCAGACAACGCGTGTGGGCCCTACCTAATAACAGCGTGCCGTGGCGCTCGCTGAACCAAAAGGGCTCGTATCCGACGCGGCCGACGCCGCCGCTCCACGCCTGTGCCTGTCCTCCTGTGGATGACGGCTTGATTCCCGCGCAAACTTCCTCTGCCCGCCGACAACGCTGCAACTCGGGCTGCAGTTGAGGCTGGCATGGTGGCTGACTGAGCCTACCCACTGGCACCATCTTCCAGAGTGCGAACAATGCTAGGTTGGCCGGGGAAGATCACTTTACGCTTCAAAAGCTTCAAATGCACTCGTGCACCCCGGCGGCGGTTGACTGTCCACGGACAGGAGTGCGAGGCAACCAATACGGCTGAGCGCGTACCCCATAGTGAGACACTTAATTCCCCCGAAGGTCAGCTGCTCACTCAGAGGGCCTGCCAAAAAAAACCGTGGTAAGGTAGGTTGCTGTCACAGTGGACTCGAGCCAGGGGCGGCGAGTGGGGGACTATCCGCCGTTGGGCACAGAGGCGGGCAGGGATTTCCGCCAGGGAGGGGGCCGCAGGGGCGGGCGAAGAAGAGCAGAGCGACCCTGTCAAGGTGGAGAGAACGGCCACCATGGGAAGGAGGAGAGCTGCCGCACCAATCGAGGAGGATAATGCCAGGCTCAGCCGGGTCTACACGTTTGTGAAATACAACGTGGGCGACGGCCAGCTGTCGGCCAAGGGGGCCGCGGTGTGGTTTGCGGAGGGTGCATCGGCCGGCCAGTGGCTGGGGAAGGGGGGGTGGACGGGCTCGACACGGGGTCTGTATGCTCTCTTGTGGCGCGTGTGCTCGTGTGCGTGCGTGTGGACGTGGATGTGTGTGTGTTTGTGTGTGTGTACGCATCAGTGGACGTGCGTGCGTGTTGGTGCGTGTGGGTGCGTGTGGGTGCGTGTCAGTATGTACCGGTGCATGTGCTTGGGCGTTGCTCGTTGGTTCATCGCGTGATGCTCGCCATCCCTCTCCTCCTCCATCGTGGCCGTTCATCCCCCCCCCCTCTGCGTCTTGAACGTCCGAGCGCCCTCGCAGCAGGCCAACCCGTGCTAACCACTGCCGCTGCGTTCTCCGACATGCCCAACACCCACTCCACCACGGCGCCCACAGTCCAAGGAAACATTTCCTACCCCATCCGTGGACTCCCCTCACCCGGGAACCTCACCACGGCGGCGGTCCCACTTCGCTCCTGCGGCCCCGCCGTGGCGGACGCGCCGGGGCGCTTGCCGCCTTGACACCGCCTCGCCAGCGCGGCGTCACGCTCCGCACCAAAGAACAGACGGGACGGTAGTGGCGAGGCGTCGCGGGTGTCACGCACGCGCGGCGCCCTCGTTTGGGGAGGACATACGCGGGACGACGGAGGGGGGGGGGCGGGGGGGCAGGGGTGAGGTGAGGGAGTGGGGCTTCCCTCCGACCCTCAGCCCCCGCCCCGGTGAGAAAGGGGTGGACCGGCACGATGGTGCAGTGGTGCTTAAACAGAGGTTCAGGAAAACGCCCTAAATCGGGTTTGCGGGTTGCGGATGCGATTGCGGACCCCCTCTCACGGTACCGTCCGCCCCCAGCATTCTCTTTTTTTTTTGCGTACCTTCTGTGGCCGTTACGTCGGCCGACGTACGCGCTGCATACGACCATCACGTGAAGCACCATGCGTTGTGCTACAAGAGCATGTAACGCGGAGGGCGTATGTCTCCCGACCATCACCGTCGTGTGCGCCCCACAGCAGCTGTCAAAACAGACCCCAGAATATTGTGGAAACGAGAAACCCACTGTGGAAGGGGCCTAAAAACGCGCATTTCTCAGGTCGAGGTGCTGGACGTCAACGAGTGCTGGTTGGCTGGATACTCGCCCAGTCATCAAGACCAGATCGCGTGCTGAGTTTTTATTGGTTGGTCCTCGCGAAGTCGTCACCCGGAACCTTCCCGCAAATGTGTACCCCGCGAATTTTTGCATAGGGCCCGCAGCGTTTGCGCAAAAACCGAGAGAATACGGCGTGACACGGCTATCCGCAAACTGTCTGTGGACTCGCCTGCGGGTCCAGAAACAGGTCAAAACAGGCTTTTCCTGAACCTCCCTTAAAGCACCACTGCGCGGGCGGCCAATGAATGCCACCCGGATGAGTGCTGACCTGGATTGGGCGTGCTGATCTGGATTGGGCGTGCCGCCCATGCCCTTTTCGGTCTTTGGGCCCTGCTAAATATCTATGTAGATATATATATATATATATATGCTCTTCTGGTTCTGAGTACAGCAGCTACGGTATTGACTTCGGCGCTAGAAGGAGCATGTCCACCCCCGCACTTGCCCAAACGTCCTTTGTCGTCGCGGGAGCGCGGCGTGGCGGAGACCGCCTGAACAAACAGTAAGATGATGAACAGGCTCCCCATGCCAAGTCCCTCAACCCCTGGCGGGAAGAGATCCTTGAGCCGCACCAGGGGGGCTCGCGTCCAGACGCACGCTGGTCGAAGGGGGAAGGCGGCTAGCTGGTCGGGGAGCGGAGCACCGTACCGTGGGTGTGCCGCCTGCGCCCGCGGAGTGCTCAGATAGGCCCGCACGTCGGCCTCGGCGGTCAGTGGCGGCCAACCAGCCGCCGTGCGACGGTCGACCCCGTCGTGCAAGGGTCCGCCAATAGTCCCTCCCACTTGTCCAGCCAGCCGCCATGCCAGTCGACCACCGGATGCTCCCCACCACCATTGTCCCCGCCGCCACCCAGCACCACTCCACGGACGCTCCCTGAGATCGTGGCGGTTTAGGTGCGGCAGGCCGCAGATCCCATGGCAACACGCCTCCACGACCGCCCGCGCGCCGGGGCGCATGGGCCCAAGACCCAAATTGTCACGTGGTTGACGGCGGGGAGAACGGCAGCGCCGTACGACGCCGACCCCCGCCTCGTCTTCATTCTCTACGCCCCACTCACTCCCGGTATTTGTTGTTGTGCGAAGACCGCTTCTTTTTCCGCCGCCGTCCCTGCCCAGGCCATCGCCACGTGCACCCACGCAGTCAGGGGGTCGCCGCATTTGTCGCCTCTGACCACCGCGCACGGGGAAAGGCACCGGGGGGCGTCCGTCCCCTCTTCAGAGGTTACATCATCTCGAATGCAAACAATGAGATGGGGATGGGGGTGGCGGCGGCGGCCGGCCCCACCCGCCTCGTACCCATGGCATCGGGTACGTCCTCGGCAGTTGCGGTGCGCTGCCGACGAGACGAGGGATTTCCTAAGGCCGTGGCGTACCGCACCGCCACCATGCGGTTGCCCGAAGGCACCGCCGCCGCCGCTGCCGCCGCTGACCAGCCGGCAGAAGTTTCTTCTTCCGCCATCCACTACATCTAACGCTACCAGGGGCACTGAGAGGCACCCATCGCACAGGCCCTGGTGGTGATGTAGGTACAGAGTGGCCGGCATCCTCCAGCTGCGGCAGCGGCCCCGCCCCCGCCCCAACCACAGACGCGGTCCGCTGGTCGCCGGCCATGGCAAACCAGGCCTTCCGGCACCATCCAGTGGTACGACGCTCAAGCTACGCTTGAATTCCCGCGCTTCTTCCGGCGCGCTCTTTTAATTACCCATCCAGGCCCTACTTGAAAGATCTGGCGATGCTTGAGCCCACCTGTACAGCCCCATCGCACCGGGCACCGTCAGCGCCGAGCGTTGATGCGAGCCGCAACGGGCTATCGTTTTCGGTCCATGCGGCGTTTCAACGGCAGCCGCAGGTGGACGAAGCCGACTCGCTGCACGCAGCAGTAAGTAGTGCGAGGGGTGGGCCGGGCTGGAAGAAAGAGCCTTGCTTGCAAACAAAAAAAAACGTGGGCGGCACCAGCCATGTTCGTCGGTCCGACGACCGGCGGCCTCCAGCTGGTTGGTCGGCCCGCGGGGGCGGGGGGCCCCGGGGGAGCGCGCTGCGGGCGGCCCAAGCGGCGCCTGCTCGCCAGCCACACTGAAAAGCGGATCGGGCGAGCACTGCATGCCGCCTGGGACTCACGAGACGGTCCAGCTAGGCCACGCTCGCGCGCTGCTCGTCAAAGGGAGAGGACGACGTGGACCATTCCATTGGGGGCACCATGAAACCAATTGGAGGGTGCAGGCCTGGCGTGACGCCAGAGAAGAGGGTTGCCAAAGAGGAAGCTAGGGCCACTTTTGTCAGTGTCTCACCTCGTGTGCAGGAGCGTGCCGCGAGGGATGGCCTTCCTGGACCCAGGAGGAGGGGGACCACGAAGACAGCACTAAAAACGGAAAGGATGGCATGGGTTCATCGGGCCCTCGCCTGAAGGTGGCGCCACGCCACGCTCGCCACAGACGGCCTGGGTGCCCCTCAATTCCTTCGTGGCGCTGCGCATCCGACAGCCGACCTCACCGATTGTCTGCACGTCGGCCCCCCGGCTCGCCTCGAGCGGCCCCCAGGGCGGAGAGGTCCTTTTCATCAGTGCGGGCTGCCACCCCCAAATGACCTTGCGGCCCAGTGTCAACAGATCCGTCGACGGCCGGCGCCTCTCCAGGACTGGACCACCCAGAGCCGTCAAGCCGCGGATCTGTCGGCTCACGACTCGTGCCGACTGTGCCGGTCGGCCTCTCACGGCGGGTCACGCTGGAAGGAGCACGGGAGATTTGCCAATGGGATGGCCCTCCCCAGCCGCTCAGCAGCTTCAACGGGGGGACTGTATGTCACACATCAATTACCGATAGAGCTGTCGGCCTCTCGTTGCATGCGAGACAGCTGCAACAGGATCTCATTGGGCGAAGGTCGTGGCTAGTCGCTTTGAAAGGGTCCGACGTGTCTTGGGCCCCAGGCCATGTCAGCGACGTGGAAGCATCGAAGAGACACTGGGCCTTTCGGTCCGAAAACCAGCGGGATGCGCGCGAGGTAGCCAATCTGGCAGGCGTACCTACCGCCGGTGCAGGTCAACACACCGCACCGCTTGGGCCGGCCAGAGCTATCACCCGTCGCTTCCGCGGAGAACCGAGCGGTCCCCAAACGATCTGATCGCCGCCCCTCGGCCCCTCAAAGTGAGCCCGGATGGAGAGAAGGTCCGTAGGGGGCCACCAGAATGCTCTCTTCGCCACAGAGGGTCTTCGCCAGAGTGACGTGCCGGACCGTGCAAGGCCGACGCTGGCGTATTTTGTGTCCGCGAGTGCTTCAGGGGCGGGGGCTAGAAAATCCCTGCGCAGGGGAGCTCTGAGTCACGCTCTCGTGTTTCAGCCAGCAGGTACGGGCGGGACCCCCTCCGCCTCACCTGTGATTTAGGGCTCTGGGTGGACCCATGCTGTTGGTGCCCTTCGAGAGGAGCCCCTGCTCGCAGCGGCCCTATGGTGGCTGTAGCGGCAGGGCGCGTGTGTTTGCTGTTGGGTGGGCGGGCCGCCGCGGTGACGCGCAGCGCGGCGTGGCACGCGGGCCCCCCCAAGCCTGCGCCCCAGCCACGATACGGCTCCCACATCCTTTCAGAGCCCCCCTCCCCTTGTGCCCTGCGACCGAGTTCATGGGAGCGTGCAGATTTTTTTTCCATGTCTGTCCCTCTTTTCTCTTTCACCGGGCGCCCCAGTGGCCCCCCACAGCAGCGCCCCCTCAAGCTGCGTTGCGCGTATCGCCCGAAGTTGTGGCCCGTGAGCTTAACGGCATCCCCGCGGCTGCGCTGGTGGCAGCAGCAGCTATAACCCCTGCGCAACCGCGACGGGAGGAAGGGCTGCCCGCGACGGACTCGGCAGCTCTTCTCCTGCGCCCCACCGCCAACACCCACCCAAGCCCCCCCCCCGTAGCACACGGCCGACCTCCCCCGTAGCACCACGGCCAAGGAGCGCCCTCCCTCTGTGTCTGGGAGTACTCTGTCCGCTGCGTGCCGGTTGCCCGCGGCGGCCTGTCCTGCCCCCTGTGCCCGCTGCGCCCGCTCCTGCCGTTCTTCCTCGGCGGGCCCCGCCTTCCCCGGATGGAGCGGACACCCTGCTGTGCGTCGGTGGTGACGCAGGCATGCGAGCCGTTGAGGTTGGGCCATAGTGGCCTGCTCTCCCCTCGGTTTGAACCCCCTTCTACCTCCCAGTACTCCAGCAACTTCATCCCCTCCCCCGCCCCCAACTCTGTCTCCAAGGCGGCGCGGCCATTGGTGTCACGGGCGAAGCCCCCACGGGGTCTCACGCCAGCCAAGCCCAACCACGCGGCGCCGGTGGTCAAGGCCCCTGTGGCAGCAGCGGCGCTGTTGACGCAGGTGGCTGAGAAGGTGACGTCCAAGTTGTGTGGACCTCCCCTGTCGGCCGCCTCGCCTGCGACGTCGTCGCCCCTGACGACGCTGCCTAAGCGGCACGTTGTGCTGCTTGACTGGGACGACTCCATTCTGCCTACCTCCCATTTGGAGACGCTAGGTTTGGCGGGTGAGACGGCCACTGCGCGGGAGGTGCCACACGCCATTATCCGCGGGTTGGTGCGTCTTGAGGTTCGGGTGCTTGCGCTGCTGCGGCGGGCCGTCGAACTGGGGGATGTGTGCATCGTCACCAACGCGGGGACAGGGTGGTGCGAGCAGTCGGCGGCCCGCTTCCTACCAGGAGTTGCCGTCTTCCTGCGTAAGCACGCTATTAAGATTGTGTCGGCACGCAGTCGATATGAGACGCAGATGGCGTCGGAGCCATGTGAGTGGAAGGTGCACACCTTCCGCGACGAGGTGAACTCGCTGACGTGCGAGACGGGCAAGGGGGCCTCAAGTGCTGAAACCCCTGAGCCGCTCCACGTTGTCGTGGTGGGCGACGCCCTCTCGGACGTGTATGCCGCCCACGCTCTGGGCACTCGCCCGAGTACCCTCATTAAGGTCGTCAAGCTCCTGGAGACACCGACGGTGGGGATGCTGACCAACCAGCTGCGGGTGTTGCTGGACAACTTGGACACCATCCTGGGACTGCGGCACAACTTGGACATTGCCATGCGGGCATAGGGCAAGGGGGCTTGCGCGACATGGGGACGGGCGGTTTGTCGGTGGGGGACCTTTGTGTTTGGGCACCTGTCTATGCTACGGCAGGCCTCCTGTCTCCGTCGCGTGTTGCCCCTCCGCCCGAGTCTTTGCTGCACTTGTGTGTGTGTGTGCCCTCTTGTTTTTTCTCTTCGCTTGTCCGTCGTGGCTGTGCATGAGCCTTGAAAGAAAACATCGGCCCGCTGCTTCTTCTATCTTTCTCCGGGGGTGCCTCTCTTGTCGTCGAGTGTTTTCAGGCAACAATGCTCTCCAGGCTGGACGCGTGCCCGCCAAAGGCTATAAGTAGCCGGAGTTCCATGCCGCAGGGGAGCTCGTCTTGTTGCGGCCTGGCGGCTCCCCCAGTCGATAGAAGCCAGGGTCCTATCGACTTTGCGCTTCATGCCTCACTGTCCTCTGTAGGCGCAATATGGTCACGGAGTCGCACATGGCACTGGGGCTTGCGCTGGGGGCATGTCCCTGTGCCGGCCGCCGCATCGGCAACGCCCGCACTGGTCCCGTGCGCGCCTGTCCCCTCTCCGTGCTGAGCCCAAGACGTAAATACCCACCACTGCTGTCTTTCACCCCCGTGCACGCACCCTGGGGGAGGCCGAAGCGCTGTACTGCTCACCACAAGCTCCTAATCCACCTTCCTCTGCTCTTCTTCTTCGCTGTTTCTTTTTGCACGCGCGAACAGCGGGCGATGGCCAACGGGGCCGACCCGCTCGACCGCCACCACCCCACCCCGCCACGCCAGCAGAGCCCCCTTGTTTGGGGCGCGGCTTGCGGCCCGAGGCCGCTCCGCCACACTGGCAGTCGCGTGGCCGCACGGCGACCCCCCTGCCCTTCCCCCCACACCCCCCCTTCCCGACGCGCAGCCGCACACGGCGCGGCGCCAGGGGGCGGCGCTGGCCGCCGCGCCGCCCGGCGTGCCAGCAGGGGTGCGTCGGCCCCCCCGACGGCTGGGGTGTGCCACCGCCGCGGCACGCGGCGAGCGGGGCTGGTTGCTCCCCCTCCCCCCTCGCCTCCTTCCCTCCTCCTATCCCCCCCCCCCCCCCCCCTCGATGCATCATGCATGGGGGGGGGGGACCTTGGCGGGACATAACAGAGGCGCGCGCGGTCACGCCCGCGGTCGACGGCGGTGGGCCTCTCACCCCCGCCGGGATGCGCAACAGCTTTTTGCAAGCGCACGCCCATGCGTGGATGGCGCGCGCCCACGCGTGCCGCGGGTGATCTTCCCATGATGGACGGCGTCGCTGGGCTCTGTGGTTGCCCCCACGGGACGAGCCGGGGCTGGCGCCCCGCCACAGCGACGACCAAATGGGTGGCGGGAGATAGCGGAAAAAGGGAGAAAACGGGGACGACTTTCCGCAGTTAAGTACGAGCCGCGGAGGCGTGGCCGTTTCCAAAAGTGTCTGCCGTCCCCCAAGTACAACACAACTGCCGTCCATCATCAAGTACACCGACGGTCGCGCAGAGCACCGTGAAGGGCGGTGTGGTGCCCCGCTGCGGCGGTTGCGGTGGGCTTGACGCCTGGAAGCACGCGACGCAACGAGCGGCCGCGGCAGGTGCGCGACCTCCACCCCCCAGTTGGTTTTCCGCCTATCAGTGTCCGCCAGACACCGACTGGGGGCTTCCTTGACTGCCCCTGTCGAGGCCGCCCCCCCACCGCCCCACACCCCCACGAGATCCCCGTGCGTGGCGTGTTGCGTTGCGCGCACCGTGGAAGGGAAACGGTGCTGGTTCACAAAAAAAAAAAAAGAAAAAAAAGTGGCTGCCGGCCTGCTTTCTCCCCCCCCCCGTTGGGACCCAGCTCGTCCCCTCCCCCCCGCCTGGGCTGGACGCACCCGTTTGTTCCCCGCTCCCGACCCATCTTCCCACCGAAAACCGTCCACCTCTGCCCCCCGTGGTCCACCGAGGCCCCACGACAAAGAGAGGCGCCTTCGCCCCTCCCCCCCCCCCCCCCCCCCTCGGTTGACTCGATCCACCGCTTCAAGTGATTTGGTTTAAGGTGCAACTTTCCACCACCCCCCCCCCCCCCACCCCCACAGCAGCGTCGTCGTCCCACCCACGCCCGTCGTTAAGGTTGGCATATACCGATCGGTACGATTTTCTGTACCGTTTAACGGGCGGTATACCGATTTACCGATTTCGTATTGGTATCTCGGTACGATAAAATTCGAAAATAATTCCAATTCGTGCACGCAACCGCTGACGCCCAACCAGCGGAACAACACATAGACCGGGTCCCCCCAGGCGCCAGCGCCCACTCGGCACCTCATCTCTTCACCCTCTTCCATGGTTTCCAATGCCCGCCAAACCTCACCCTTTATTCATCACACACCAAGGCACACATGTCCACAACAAGTAGGTGGGGAGCCATCCTATCCGCCCGACCAGGGAGAGCCTCCGCAGGGTGCACGACGTCTATCTTGGCAATAGCCTCGCAGGCGGCTACAGCTTCCCGGTACCGCTCGTACGCCGATTTGCACACAATACAGTTCGCAACCCAGTAGTTGGACGCCTTGCCGTCGCCCCGCTTGTAGCGTTCGGTCGTCCACCGAAACGCCTTCCACACAGACATCGTCGTGGCCTGCATCGTCCAGCGGGCGAGGGGGTTCGGAGGGAGTCGGGCAGAAAAGGAAAAAGAAAAAGGGGAGCCAGTGGAGGATGCACAGGAAGACAGGTTGCTCCACAGCATGTATGGGGTGGCGGGAGGGCGTCCTGCACCTGGCGCGGTATGGTGCCGTGCGCGGCGGCCTGCCGTCGCGAAAGCTGTTAGGACTGGTACGGCTTTGGTCCGGTGCCACACATCTGCGCCGCAGCCCCAGTTGAGCCAACGCAAGGCTGCATAGCCAGTGACTGAGAGCAGGTGTGGCCACGGGGCCTGGAGGACTGGTTCGGTGTGTCTGGTTGTGGTGCCCGGGGCGCCGACGAAGGTTGCCTGTTTGGAGGATAGGCACAGGTCATTTGGCCGGGGGGGGTAGAGGTCTCGAAGTATTAAATACATATATCGTTACCGTACCGAACCATACCGATGTGAGCATATGGAGAATACCTTCTACCGATCGGGATACCGACCTTTACCGATTTCGTTTATCGAACGAATTTATCGATCTGCCAACCTTACCGTCGTCACCCATCCGCACGCCGTCCCCCAGTGTGCCGCTACGTGGGGTGTCGGCGTCGGCCCCACCCAACCCCTCCTCCCCACACCGTGTGGCGGGGTGGGGGGGGGTACTTAGGGTGACCCTGGGCCCATCCGTTGCAGCCCCGGAGCGTGCGCTACGTAGATGCCCTGCGCCGTCTCGACGTCGCACCGGTAGCGGGCCCTAATTAGATGCCGATGCGGTGCGGTTCCGTTCCGAGGGAGGAAGGGCGGGAGGGAGGGTGGGAGGTGGGGGCCTGCCACCCGTCCGCTCTAAATGTATCGTGGGCCAATAGCGAGAGTCGATGGGGGGGGGGGGGTCTGTGCATGGGCGCTCCCAGTCAGCGCCTTGCGCCGCGTCCCGCACTCTCTGCCCCCCCCCCCCGCCGCCTCTACTCACCACCGCTGTCAACGTGGCCGCGGCGGCACCGCCCACGGCACGAGGGGCAAAGGAGCGCGCGCGTGCCACACCAAAACAACACCCCCCTCCCCCCCCCAGCCACCCAGCCACCCACCCACCGCCCAGGCGAGCGGCAGCGGTGAGCCGCGGCAGGCAGACGTGGGGCACAGGCCGGGTAGTGGGGTTGCGGCCGCTGCTGCCGCCGCTGCGGCGGCCGCCACGGCCGCCGCCGCCGCCGCCACGGCGGTCGCCGCCGCCGCCGCCAACGTCGGGGCTGTCGCTGCCGCCGCCGTCGACACGGCCGCCACACGTCGGCTGCGGGGGGGGGGGCGGTGCGCCCCCGCACGGCGACTGTGTCATGCCAGTGCCCCGTTCCGCGGGTTGGAAGGGGGCTTGAGGGGGGGACCCAGTCCTGACGGCGGCCGTCCGTCCGTCCGGGCCCCGCCTCCCCGCCTCGCTCTCTTTTCCTCTGATTTCTCCTCGGCTGCCTGCCGGGTGGCTGTGTGTCCCCGCAGCGCCAGCGACAAGAGCCCAGTATGTAGTGGGCGCACCCCCCCCTTGGCCTCGCCGCGCCGCGCCCCGCGCGCCGTGACGGCGGCGCCCCCTGTCGGCCACTGTCCCAGACGCTGTGCCGGCCACAGCAGCAACAACAACGACGGTGGGCGCCCCCCCCCCCCCCGCCCTCCCACCCCCCCCACGGCCCCCCCCGGGGGGCCCCCCCCCCCCCCTACAGCCACCACCTCTCTCCTCCCACCCCCAGTGTGGCCCCGCCTTTTTGCCGCCTCCCCCCCCCCGTACAGGGGGTGAGAGCCCTCAGCGGCGGCGCCACGGTCCCGGTGTCGCGGAGCGCCTCCTCCCCTTGTCGCCCGCCCACCACGCCCCTCCCTCCCTCGCTGGGTCCTCGTTTCCCCTTTCTCCCCACAACCCCCTTCCCCTCACCCACCCCCCCCTCTGCGCCGAGCCAGGCCCCGCCACCCCCGCTGCACTGCACCAACCCCCCGGCCAACCGGGTGGCGTGCCCGCAGCCGCCGCCGCGGCGGCAGGGGCCCGCCGACGACGCACGCGCCGGCGCCAGCGCCGCGGCTGCCGCCGTCGACGCTGTGCGCAAGGAGCGAGCAGGGGGCGGCGACGGCGACGAGCCGCCCTGCCCCGCACCCCCCCCCCCCCCCCCCCCCCCCCCCCCCTCCGCCCTGCCCTCTCCCCCCCTCTTCGTCACCCTCCTCCCCCAGCGCTCCTCCCCCCTCGCCGCCCCTGCCCCCTCTCCCCCCCTGCGACACCCGCCCTCCCTCCGTCCCCCTGCCGCCGCCGCCGCCTCCTCCCGCAGAGACGTGTCACCAGCCCCTGCCAGCCGGCCGGCCGCGGGGGCGACCTACCGACCGACGCCGACGCCGACGCCGACTCACCCACCCACCCTCCCCCACCCACCCACCCACCCACCGACCGACCGACCGACCAACGGCACCCCGCCGACCCGGTCGGGACGACGCCAACGGCGCCAACGACAACGACGGCCGCGCCACGCCACGCCACGCCGCAACCGCCCGCGGCACGCGGTGCTGCTGCCGCTCGTCGACGAGCCGTCGCCGCCAAGGCAGCGGCACCACCGGCGGCGGGGGGGCGGCGGGGGCGGGGGGCGGGACCCCGCCCGTGCGGCGGCGGGGGAGGGGCGGCGCCCCCCCGCGTCTGCCGCTGCGACCCGTCACGGGGCGGCGGTGTGTCTGCGCGTGAGGGGGGGGCGGGGGCGGCCCCCGGTCCGAGAAGGGGGGGGCGGGGCGGGAGCGGGGGAAGAAGCGGAGGGGTGTCGGTGCGTGGGGGGCGCCCCCCGCACGGCAACCACCCCACTGGCCGGCCCGCCGCCGCCGCTGCCGCCGCCGCCCCCCCCCCGCCGGCACGCGGGTGGGGCGCCCGGCGGGCCGCGCCGCCGCGGCGGCCACCGCGGCAGTGGCAGCGGCTGCGCTGCCCACTGACCGCCGTCGGCGGCACGCGCTGCCGCACGGCGGCGGCGGGCGCCCACCACCACCCCCCCCCCGCCCCACCCGGCCGGCCCCCGTGTGCCCCCCACCCACCCCCCTGCGCGCGGCGTCGCCCCCTTGGCCCCTCCCGCTACCCACCCCCCCCCCCCCCCCCCCCCCCCCCACCCCACCGGTGCCCCCGCTGCTGCGTCCCCCCCCTGGTGCGAGCGGCAGCGTTGTCGCGTGGTGCAGACGGCGACAGCGTCGCTCCCGCGCAGCGTTGACCGCGGCGGCGGGGCCTCCTCCCGCCTCCCCCCCCCCCCCCCCACCCCCACCTCCCCCTTTGCGCGGTGCCCCATCTCCACGGTGCACCCGGCGGACGGGGGCGGCTGTCGCTCGGCCTTCTCCTTGGCGTCTGCCCTTGCCCCTCCTGTCCTCCCCGTAACCTTCCGCCCTTCTTCCCCCCCCAACCTCGGTTGCACTTCCAGCCCCTCTTCTTTCCCCTCCCCCCCCCCCCCCCCCCCCCCCCTGTTTTTCCCTTTTTTTGCTCCGTTGCGGCCGTCTCTTTTTTTCTGTCTCATCCCAACGCGCCTTGGGGAGTGGCTCCTGGCGGCCATGGCGCTGCCCCCTCGACGTCCCCGCCGGCGGTCGCGCCCGGCGGGCCACGCCACCGCCGCCCTGACCGCGGCGGGGGGGGGTGGCGGCGCGGGCGGTGGGGGGGACGGCGGTGGCGGTGGTGGCGGTGGCGGTAGCGGTGGCGGTGGCGGTGGCGGTGGCGGGTTTGCTTGCGGTGGCAGTGTCGGTTGCGGTGGCGGTGGCGGTAGCGGTAGCGGTATCGGTAGCAGTGGCGGTGGCGGTGTCCAAGGGACAGCCGGGACAGCGTCGACCGGCGGCGGGTGGCGGCGGCCGCGGCGGGTCGGCCGGTGCGGGGCGGTGCCGGCAGCGGCGGCGGGGCTGGTGTTTGCCGCCGTGGCGGTGGCGGCGGCGGTGGGCGGTGGCGGCGGTGGCGACGGCGGGGTGTGGGGAGTGGCGGCGGCGCCGCTGGGCAGCCATGGCGGTACGTCCTGTCTCTTGTGCTTTTTTTTTGGGGGGGGTGGCGGGGGGGTGCGGCTTGCCGGGCCGTGTGGCGGGGTGCGGGCGGTGGGTGGGTCGGATGCGTGTTTGTCTGTGTGGACGGTTGGGGAGCGGGGAATGACAGGGCGGTGGGGGAGGAGGAAGGGGCGGCAGGGACGGGTGGGGGACGGGGTGGGGGCCGTGGGGGCGATGAGGCGCGGACCGTCCCTGTCCGCGCCGGCGGACGCCGGCACGCCGCGCTGGGGGACGTGTCCCTAACATCTGCCCGCCCCGCTCCGTGGACCGTTTTGTTGTGACTGTTCCTACCCCCCCCCTGCAGCCCCCCCCCCCTCTGCAGTAAGCGGCGTGGCCCCGCAAGCGGCGCTCCCGTCCTTGCACCTGGCGGCCTTGGCGTCGGTGGCGGCCGCCCGTGGCGCCGCCACCGTCGCTGCCAAGCAGGCGGCGGCGGCGGCGACGGCGGCTGCGGCCACCCCCTCCCCCGTGCGCGCGTCCTCCCACCCCCTCCCCCAGGCGGCGGCGGTCGTCGGCGGTGCGGCCACCGCCGCCGCCAAAGGCATCGATGACGCCGACGGCGACGGGCCCGCCAGTGACGACGCGGCCGGTGGCGCCGCGGCCGGCGGCGGTGCGGCCGGCGCCAGTGGCACGGCGGCGGCGGCGGTCCCCAAGCCGTCTGCGGGGGGGCTCCTCCAGGCGGCGGCGACGCCGCCGGCGGTGGGCGAGCCGCCCGCGGCGGCGACGCCCGAGGAGCCCACCCCCGCCGCCGAGACGCCGCCCGCCGTGGCGGAGCCGTCGGCGGCGCCAACGGCGGTCGTCTCCCCGTCACCGCTGCCGCCGGTGGGGGCGACGCCGACGCCGACGGCGGCGGTGGGCGTGTCGCCAACGGCCACCCCCGCGGGGGCGTCGGCCACCCCAACGCCAACGCCCGCCGGCGGGGCGTCGGCGACGCCCGTGCCGCCGACGGCGACGGCGACGGCGACGCCGTCGCCGTCGCGGCCGCCGGGTGGCGGGGGGGGGCGGGGGGGGGGTGGGGGCTCCCCGCCGGGCCCCCCCGTTGGCAGCGGCGCGGGGACCCCCCCGCGGGGCGGCGGCGGCGGCGGCGGCGGCGACCGCGCCCTGTCGGTGGGCGCCATTGCCGGCATTGGCGCGGCGGGGGCGGTGGTGGTGGCGGCCACGCTCATTGCCGTCACCGCCCTGGTCATGCGCTCCCGCCGCGCCCGCCATGACAGCGGCGGCGGGTTGGGTGGGGGCGGCGGCATGGGCGGCGGCATGGGCGGCGCCTTTGTGGGCGTTGGCGGCGTTGGCGGCGGCGGTCGCCACGCGGACCGCGACGATGACGCGGCGTCCGTGTCCACGTCCGACTCGCAGTACCAGGACTTTGATGACGGGGGCGGCGGCGGGCGGGGCCGCGGCGCCCGCAGCGCGAGCGGCAAGGCCACCGGCGGGGGGGTGCCGTACGTGCCCAGCGAGGTGGGCGGCGGGCGGGGCGTGTCCACCTCCATGTCCGTCCCCCCGCCGGTGGCGCCCCGCCCCGGGGCGGCCGCCGCGGCCACCAGGCCGTCGCCGCCGCCGCCGCCACCGCCGCCGGCGGCGGCACTGGCGGTGGCGGCGGTCACCCCGCCGCCGTCGGCGCCGCCGCCGCCGCCGCGGGCACGGCCGCCGCCGCCGTCGCCCGGCGCGGCGGCGGGGGGGGGCGGGGGGGGGGGGGGGGGGGGGGGGGGGGCGGGCCAGTACGGGGGCGCCCCCAGCAGCGGCAGCGGCAGCGGCATTGCCCCCTTTTTCGCCCCGCACCCGCCGGGCGCCCGGCGGGCGGCGGCCAACGCGGCGGCCGTTGCCGCATCGGCGGGCGGCGGTGGGGGAGGGGGTGGCGGCGGCAGCGGCCGCCGCCGCGGGCCGCCGCCGGCGCAGCCGCCGTCGGCGGCCGCCCACCTGGCGCGGGGGGATACGGGGGCGACCATTGTGGCGCCGCCCCCGCCGGTGGTGGTGGTGCGGGGAGGGGGGGGGGGGGGGGGGGGGGAGGCGTGGCCGCCGCTAGGGCGGCTACCCCTGTGCCCCGTCGAGCAGTGGGGAGGGCGCGCGGGCGCGGGCGCGGCAGGGGGGGAAGGGGGGGAGGGGGCGGCTTGGCAGGCGGCCCCTGCGCGCGCGGCCACCGCGCCACCGCCCGTGTGGAGTGTACAGAGGGCGGGTGGCCGGGGGAAGGGGGGGGGGGGGGGGAGGGGGTGGCGCGGCGGGGCGTGCGTTGGTTCTTTTTCTTTTTTTTCCTTTGTCGACGACACCCCCTCGCCTGTGGACCGCCACTGCCCCGTCCGTCCGTCGGGTGCTCCATAGCCGCCGCCGGGTTGGCAGCGCGAGTCGTCCTCTCTCATGGGTCCCCCCCCCCCCCCCCCCCCCCCCCCCCCCCCCCCCCCCCCCCCCCCCCCCCCCCCCCCCCCCCGCCCGCCCCCCCCCCCCCCCCCTTGCGCGGCGGCGCCCGCCGGCGGCCCGACCCCTGGCACGCCCCACAAAACACCGCCCCCGAGCCGAGGCAGCGGCCACAGGCGAGGGACACCAGCCCCATCCGCCCCACACACCGCTCACACGCGGTCATGCCGGCGCCCCCGCAGGCGCCACACAGGCCCGCCGCGGCGGCCGCCGCCGCCGCCGCCGCGTCGGCTGCGGCGGTGCGGGAGGTGCCGTACCGGGTGTCGACGCGCACCGCCGAGGGGGGGGGCGGAGGGGGGGAGGGCGCCCCCGCCGCCGCCGCCGCCGCCGCCGCCGCCGCCGCCGCCCCGCCGCCCGTCGACGCCGCCGCCGCGGGGGCGGGGGGCGGCCCGCCCGCCGCCTCGTCGGCGCCCGCGCCCGTGGCGGCGTGCCACTCGCCGACGAGCATGTACCCGTCCTGGCCATCGTCGACCGTGTCATCAACGAGCTCCCCCCCGCGCGGCGGCCGCGCCGCCGACGCCGCCGCCGCGACCGCCGCCGCGGCCTCGGCGGCGGTGGCGCCCGCCCGCCGCGCTACCGCCGCGGGCGGCAGCTCCTGCCCCCGCACCGCCGCGAGCAGCCGCTCGTACGCCACCGCCGCGGCGGCGGCGGCGGGCGTCGGCCCCCCCGCCCCCGCCCCCCCCGCGCCCGCGGCCCGCCGGGACGCTGGCGGCGGCGGCGACGACGGCCGCCGCCGCGGCAGCGCGGCGGGGGGCTTGCGCGGCCGCCCCACCCGCCGCACCACCCGCCCCGCGTCGGGGTCGTCGGGGTCCCCCGCGATCGAGTCGTGGAGGCCCAGCGCCCCCGGCGGCGGCCACCCCGTCTCGTCGTCGGCCGCCCAGGCGGGCGTCCGCGACCGCGGCTTGCCCGCCACCGCCGCGCTGATGCGCGCGCGGGTGGTGGGCGTCGGCGTCACCCCGTACCGCGGGTTGCCCGCGCCGGTGAAGCGCGCCGACTGGGCGGCCCGCCAGGCGGCCGGCTTTGGCCGCCCGGCCATGGACCGGCTGATCGCCGCGCGGTGGGCGGCCGACTGGGGGCGCCGCCGGGTGGGGGGCTTGGCGGGGTCTGCCGCCGTCGCCGGTGGCGGGGGCGGGGGGGACGCCCCCTCCGCCCGCCGCCGAGACCGCCGCTGCCGGGGGGTCGTGGAGGCACCGCCAGCGGCAGGGGTTGCGGGGGGGCACTCGGCGGCCGCCGCCGTCTTGGCCACCCCGCTGGTGGCGGCGGCGGCCGCCGTGCCGGCCACCCCGCCCGCGGCGGCAGCGGCCGGCGCGTCGCCGGGGGTGGCCGCCGCGCCCCCCCCCCCCGGCCGCCCTTTCCCCCGCGGCCGCCCCAGAGGCCGACCCCCACTGCCAGAGGTGGTGGCATCCGTCGCCGCGCGCGACGCGGCGGCGGCAACTACGGTCCCGCCCGCCCCGTCGGCCGCCTCCGACGCGCCCGCTGCCGCCGCTGCCGCCGCTGCCGCCACCGGCGGTGGCGCAGCCACCGTTGCGGATGGCGACGACGACGGGGGGGGGGACTTGCGCGGCCGCCCCCGTCGACGGGCAGCCTGTGGGGGTGGTGGTGGCGGCGGCGGCGGTGGGGGTGGGGGTGGAAGCGCCGCGGCCGCGTCGGCAGCGGCGGCACCCGACGCGGCGGCCGCGGCCGCGGCTGGCGGGCGCCCCCGCCGCCGGCGGGGAGGTGGCCGGCCGTCCCCAGCGGCGGGGCTGGGTGTCAGCGGGGCGCCAGAGGCTGGCGTGGCGGCGGTGACTGCCAGCGATGACGGCGGCGGTGGCGTCGCAGCGGGAGCGGCGGCGGCAGCAGCACCGGGGGAGTCGCCGTCTGCGCCACGGCGTGGCCGAGGGCCCCCCGCGCCCCCCCCGCTGGTGGCAGCCATAGCGGGCGGTACCGCGCGGCTGGCGGCGGCGGCGGCGGCCGCCGGCACTGCTGCCGCCAGGCGGGCACGCCGCCGGGGCGCCGCCGTCGTTGGCGACACACCTGGTGGAGGAGGGAGAAAGGCCATGGTTGGGGCAAGGGGGGCGGGGAGAAACAGCAGGTAGGATTGGGGCGCGGTGGTCGGGGGGGGGAGGGGGGAGGGGAGGGGGGAGAAGGGGGGGGGAAGGGGGTGGGGGGAAGGGGGGGGGAAGGGGGTGGGGGGAAGGGGGGGGGAAGCGGGGGGGAAGCGGGGGGAAGGGGGGGGGGGAAGGCGGGGGGAAGGGGGGGGGGGGAAGGGGGGGGGTGTGTGGTGGGGATGGGCCGTGTGCCCGGGGCGATGCGCATATGCGTGGTGGGGGCGTTTTGCGCGGGGAGGGGGGAGTGGCTTCCACCGCTCGAGTGGGGGCGGCGGTGGAGGGCTGGCTCTGCGGCAGCTGCCTGGGGGCGTTGACACGTGTCGCTTCGCCTCCCATGCATGGACTTGCGTATGGCGTCGAAGCGGGGGGGCGTACTGCTATTCGGGTCTAGCGTCCCGCCCCTCCCCCACGCTGCGGCAGACCACACGCTGCGGCGGACGCTGCGGCAAACCCTCGTTGCTGGCGCTGCCGCGTACTGCGGCTGTTGTTGCTGCCGTTGCTGCCACTGCTGTGTTTCTGCTGCTGCTGCTGCTGCTGCTGCTGCTGCCCGTGCTGCTGCTGCATCTACTCCAACGGCTGCCGCCGCCGCCGCTACCGACCGCCGGGAGGTTTGGAGGCCTGGCGTTCTTCCACAGGAGGCGCCATGGTGGCCTCGGCGGGGTTGGCTGGCCTGGTCGACGCGATAGCACAGGCCATTACGTACGTTTCTTGTCTTGAGGGGGAAGGGCGGAGGGCGGAACTGGCGGATAGTGAGGGAGAGGGGGAAGCAGGGAAGGGGGTGTGTGCGAGCCATCCTTGCCCTCCCCGCCGGCCTGCGGCGACTGGGCCGTTCACAGTCTGCCGGAGAATATGCGCCGTGCCCACCTATCGTTCTCGATAACGCTGCCGGCGCTGACGGCAGTGTTTCCCCCACCTCCCTCTTTTTTTTTCTCTTTTTTCTGTCTGCCTTTTATCATCAACGGCTCTCTCTTGCATACCCCCACCGCGTCCCCCTGCCTCCCCCCCCCCCCCCGCTCTCCCGTGTATCCGCCCGCACAGCGCGACCGCGCTGCTGCTCTACCCCGCCTACACCCTCCTGCGGGAGCTGCCCCCCTCCCCCCCCTCGGGGGTGCCCGCCCCCCCCCCCACCGCCGCGGCGGTGGGGCGCCTCCACCGGGCGCTGTGGGTGGCCATGCCCCCGCTGGCGGCGGCGACCGCCGCCGCCGCCATTGACGCACCCGCGTCGGTGGTGGTGCCGTGCTGGTACCCGCTCCTCGCCGCCGCGGCGGTGTGGCTGGTGCTGCCCCCGGGGGGGAAGGGCGCGGGCGCGGGGCGGCGGCAGCGGGAAAGCCCGGCCGAGGCGGCGGTGCGGCTGTGGGGGGGGGGGGTCGCCACCGCCGTCCTCGAGTGGCGCCGGTCGGGCCGGCTGGTGTGGCGGGGGGGGGACGGGCAGGGATAGGCGGCGTAGGCTGGTCGCGGGGGCGGGGGGTCGCGGTGGCGGGGGACGGGGGGGGTGCTTGTGTGTGTGTGTGGCGCGTGTGGTGGTGGTGTCGGTGGGTGGGGAGGGGGTAGGGGCTTGGATGTTTACGGGCTGGTGCTCTGTGCGGTCTTGGTCGAATTGGAGAGCGGCGGTCCAGGGCGTGTTGCACAGAGCATAGTGGCCGGCGAAGGGGAAGGGGCGGCGGCGAGCTGGCGGTGCGACATGGATGCTGCCGCCGTAGTCTCGGCGCACCTCTGTGCGCTGTACTGGGGGAGGCGGGTGTGCACACCGCCGGCCGCCCGCTCCATGTGGGGGGAGGCTGGCGGACGAAAGAGGGAGAAGGGTTCGGAGGGGGGGGGCGGTCAAGAAAGAGAGCAGCGGGGACAGGCCGTAGGAGCGCCCCCGCCTTTAAAGACTATGCTCTACGCGGTCCCTTCGCAGTCCCCTTGGCTGCGATGGTGTCTGCCGCATGGACTGTCCCATCGCGACCGCCACCGCCTCCGGCGACCGTCGCGGGGGATGGCGGTCAAGGGCCGTTGACAAGGAGCCCAGGGGGGAGCTATCCCCCGCCGCGGCCGCCAGTCGCGCCGCTAGTCGTGGGGGTACCTCCCGGGGCAAGCTCTGCTGCCAGTCGTGTTGGCCAAGTCCTCCTTCCACCCCGCCCGCTATGGGGTCGGGCCGCCACGTGGCGCGGTACCCCCCGCCTCGAGGCCTCCAGCAAGCGGAGGCGGCCCGTTCGCTCCCCCTCCACCGAGTCCCGTCGGGGCGATCCTCTGCCCAGCTCCTCAACTCCGTGGCCCCCTCCCGCCCCGCTCTCCTTATCTCCTCTGTGTCCAACGTGGTGGGCGGCACTCGTCGCCTAGCCTTTTCCTCCCTCTCCTACAAGTGCTGCTGGTACCGCCACCTGCCCCCTCGACTCCGGCTGCAGCAGAGTACCCACGGCAGTGGGCTGCCCCCGCCGCCTTGGCCCCCCAGTACCCCCGTGGTGACGGCCCCCACTGTCCGGGCAAGGCCACTGGCAGGCCTCACGGGCGGGGCACCGTCTTCGTCCCCCTCTCTACCCCTCCCTCTCCCTCCGGTACCATCCCCCCCCTCCCCTCCCCGTTCGACGGCCATGGCCACCCGCGAGGCTTTTGTGCCCGCCGCCCCCCTCCCCCGCCGGTGGGTTGCCCATAGGGGTGGGGGCAGAGTCGCGGGTGCACGCCCCCCCCCCCTGCTGTCCCCCCCCACCCGCGGGGCGGCCCGCGGGCGCGCCGTCGCTGCCCCCCCGCCCCTGCGGATGGGCGCCCCCGACGAGCGCCCCCGCTCCAGCCGCCCCACCGGCGGGGACGAGGACGCGGCGCTGGCTGCGGCGCTGGATGCCAAGGTGCGCGCCCTCTTTGGGCCCAACGGCGGCGGCGGCGGCGGCGGCGGAGAGGACGGTGGGGGGGGGCCGTCGGCGGCGCAGGTGGAAGCACGGGAGGTGGCGTCGGCGTGGGTGGTGGTGTGGTCGGTGGTGGGCGTGTCGGTGGTGGCGGGCGCCCTCTTTACCGCCCTGTGGGCGTCAGGGGCGGTTCACGGGGCGGGGATGGAGCGGCTGCGGCCGTACTCGTCGGCCGCGCGGCAGCAGCAGCAGGAGCAGCGGGCAGACCCGGATGTGCGGCCGAAAAAGGTGGGCCGTCTTGCGCCGGGGGAGGAGCCATCAGACTATGTGCCTCCGTATGTGGACCCGGACGCGCTGCTGCAGGAAGAGGCGGCACGGTACGACAAGGGCATGACGCCGGTAGACGGGCGGCGGCGATGATGTGGAGTGGGAGAAGCGGGGGCAGGAAGAGGGGGAGACCGGGATTGTCCGTGCTGAGAGGCGTCTTTAGTGGGGGATGTAGACGTGGTGAGACGGCCTTTGCAAGGGGGGGGGACGGAAGGAGGAGAGGTGGGGGGGGGGATGCTGCATCCAGTTTGTCTGGCCAGACGGGCGTCCGACTGCGCTGTGGGCCACCTGCCTGCGGGGGTGCACGCGCGAGCGGGCTTTTGGTGCAGCGGTGGGCTTTCCAGGCGTGGGTGACTTTCCCGTGTGTGATGGGGGGGGGGTGCCAACCTACATAGTTTTTTCCTCTTGGCTGTCCATTCCATGGCGGGTGCACTTGCCACTGGCCATGCGGGAAGCGGGGCAGCGGCTGCTGCCGCCCCTAAGACCATCGCCATCACCACCGCCGCGAGGGGCAGTTTTGCCATGCGACGGCGATGAGATATGACACCCTTCCACCCCTCGTTCATTAGGCCGATCATAACGCTAGTCGCCACGACCCCCTCCGTCGACCGAAAACGTCCTCAACCCCGCTCGCGCTTGGGTACCGTACCGTGCGTCCTTGTCGCCCGCATCCGAGGCGGCGACGCGCCGCCCTCCTTGCGTATGGCAATGAGGTGACAGGCCTGCGAACAGCTCCGACGAGGGAAGGAAGATCATCACAGAGGGAGGCAAGCCTGGGGATTCATGGCCACATGCTGCTTTCTTGCTCCTACATACCTCTTCGGCCTTGGTCATAGGCTATGCACCATGATGGCCTATCTGTGCGTCGCTCTGTGCCGCACCGCAGGCAACATTCATTGGGAACCATGCCGCTGCGCTTCACTCTCGAGCCACTTGCAAAGAGACTTGACGCGTGGACTCAGATATGGACTCGGGTCAGCGATGCGCTAAGCTGATTGGTGCAGACCGTTTACACAAGAAATTAAGAGTCACTTTGTTGATGTCAAGTACTGGACACCCATCGACCGCCTGCACCGTATCCGGCGGTGGCACCCCACCCACGGTGCCAAAAGAGATACGCTCCTTCGCACGCCGCCCACCCCCCCCCCCCCCACCCCATCCTCATCCTTGCCGGCGCCGACGACGACGCGCTGGGGAGGGCTGTCGCCCGCGCCGCCAATCAGCGCCCGCGAGGCGCTCGCCCGCGGCGGCGACGACTGGGCGTGGAGTGTGGGGGTCTGCGGCCTGGCCTCCCCCCGGCCGACGAGGGCCGCCGCGCCAGCCGCACCTGGCGTAAACGGTGGCACTCGCCTACGCTGCTCCCACCCGCCGTCGAAGGCATCCCCCCTCGTCGCCGCGCCGCCCCCCCGCTGCCGCCCCCCATCCCCATCCTTGTCCCCCTCCCCCCTCTCCCCACCCCTCCCTTGCGTCGCCCTTCTTCCCCCTGGTTTTCTGCTTGGGCCGCGGACCGCGGTGGCGGTGGGCCCCGCCCGCCAAGCCGGAGGGCGTGATCGTGTCCTCGACGGCCGGCGGGTTGGCTTCACCGCCCGTCGCGGGGGGGCGGGGGCGGGGGGCTTGGAGACCAGGCGGTACCGCCTGTTGGCCGTGCGTCGGCCGGCGGTGAGCTCCGACGCCCACTGCCAGCCGCGCGCGGCGGCTGGAGCCCCGCACTCGCCCCGCGCTCGCGCGCCCGTCCCTTCCAGCGTCGTCGGGGACGACGCGCCCCCCCCACCCTCCCCCCTTCGTGTCTGTGGCTGCCCTACTGACGCCCCGCCCACCGCCCCCGCGCATCTCCGTCACGCCCCCCGCCTCGGTCGAGCCGCGCCGGACCCCCAGCGGCACACCGGCAGGCCACGGTGGCCCCCTGCCCTTCCCCTCCCCTAGGCTTGGCCTTGTCCCCCTCCCCCCCCGCCCCCCCCCCCCCCTTATACCTTTTTCCCTTGCCCTTTTCCCCGCCCACCCCTCCCCCCTCCCCCGCTCCCGGTACGCGCGTCCTCGGCCCGCAACGAACGCCGTTGCAGGCGCGCTCGCCGCGCCTGCCTGCGCGCATGAGCGGCACGGCCGGTCGCCACCGCCGCCGCGTGCGCGCCGCGACTGCCACCGTTGGGGCGGGGTGTGCGCACCCGCAGGCGCTACTCGCAGCCCGCAGTGGCGGCAGCGGCGGCAGCGGCAGCGACCGGCTCGACAGAGAGGAGAGGGGAGGGGGAGGGGGAGGAGGAAGGGGAGGCGGTGGGAGGGGAGCGGGCGACCGCCCGTCGTTGTGTGCTGCGCGGCGGCGGCCTGCACTGGCGCCACCGCTGCGCTGTGAGCCGCGGCTGCGGGTGCTGGCCACCTCGCTGTCACTGCCGCCGACGGGCCAGGGCCGGCCGACGGCACGGGCAGTGTCCCACCGCGGCGGCGCCGCCGCTGCCACCCCCGCGGTTGCATCGCCGCCCCACCCGCGGCGGCAGTGTTTCTTTCACCGCCCGTCCCCACCGGTGGTGGCGTCGGCTGCCGCGTCGGGCCGCCACCCTCCCCGGGCCCTCCCCCTCTCGGCGGTGCCCGCCACGTCACCGCCACCACCACCCGCGGCAGCAGCAGCAGCTGCAGCTGAACGCCGCGGCGGACGCCCGTGGTGGCACCGCCGCCCCGCCCGTGACGCGGCGTGGCCACTGGCCACGACTGTCGCTGGCGGCGGGTCTCGCGGGACCCCACCTGCTCCCCAGCAGCCCCCTGCGGGTGGTGCCGGCGGCCGGAGAGGGCCCCGCCTGGCCGCCTTTTTTGACCTCCCACGCCTCCTCGCAGGGGACCGGCGGCGACCCGAGTCCCCGCCGCGGATGGCTGCCGCGGGGGCGGGCCCACGACCGGCGACGGGGGCACCCCCCCCGTCCCCGTCGCCTGCGGGTGTCGCCACGGGCCGGTCGGGCTCGCCGGTGCTGGCGGTGGCGCGGCTGGGTGGCCTGCTCTTTCGGGGGGGGCATGACCAGCGGGGCCTGAGTCCGGGGCCCGCCTATGCCGTTGTGGGTGCCAGCGCTGCGGCTGCTGCCGGCGGCGGAGCGGCGGCTGGGGCGGGTGCCCCGCCGGGTCCGTCAACGGCGTCGACATTGTCGTCGACACCCCTCTTCACCCCTTCAGCAGGGCCGTCGCCGCACTCTGACGCCGCTGCTGCTGCCGGTATGGCTGGTGTAGCAGCAAAGGCGGGCGCGCCTGGCGGCGGCCGGAGAGGTGGCAGCGGCACCGCAGAAGCCAAGCTGTTTCGTGACGTCGAGCGCCTGCAGCGGGTGGCGCAGTTTACGTCGGGCGCCCTGGCCGGTTTGGTCAACACCCTTGTGCTCTCCCCTCTGGATGTGGTCAAGACTCGCCTTCAAACACAGGGCGCGGCGGGGTCAGTTGCCCGCTATACCGGCGTTGGCAACACGCTCCGCATGATCCTGCGGGAGGAGGGGGCCATGTCGTACTACAAGGGCCTCTCCGCATCACTATGGGCCTTTGTGCCCAATTGGGCCATTTACTGGTTCACTTACGAGGAGCTCAAACGGCGGCTTGGCGTCAACGCTATGGCGGCTACGATGCCTTCGGGAGCAGGGGGGCCTGGGGGAACCCAGGGGCAGCCTGACTCTCGCCTGCTGCCTTTTGCATACATGGCGTCAGCCGTCGGGGCGGGGGCGGTAACGGCAGTGACGACAGCGCCGTTTTGGGTCGTCAAGACGCGGATGCAGCTGGATGTACGTTTTGCGCATGATGTGTTGTCTGAGTGGTCTGGTCTGGCAGCGCGAGACTGCGGATTAATGAGCGACCTTGGACATGGTGGAAAGGAACAGCCCTGTTACGAGGACTCTGGACAGGATGCCCACTTGCATCACGGTGCGCGGGTCGCCAGCTCGTTCTCTCCCCAGTGGATGGGTTGCGCGTGGTACCGATCTCTTGTGTTGCCATCGTGGTGCGTGTGCCGTTGCGCGTGCTGCTACTAACGCATGTGACTTCTTTGCCGTCTTTCCTCGTTCTTATGCGCCCTGTTAATGCGCACGGGATCCACACCTGCTCCCCCCTCACCAGATGGCGGTCGGCGCCAACCGGCGGTACACGTCCGTCCCCCACGGTTTCCGTAAGATTGTTGCTGAGGAGGGCTTTGCGAGCCTCTATAAGGGCCTTACTCCCACCCTGCTGGGCCTCGTCCACGTGGGAGTCCAATTCCCTCTGTACGAGCGCACCAAGTCGTGGCTTAGTCGCGGTCGTGAGGAGGAGCTGACGGCAGGCCACCTGATGCTCGCGGCATCTGTGTCCAAGCTGACTGCCTCTGTTGCGGCCTACCCCCATGAGGTGGTCCGTACCAAGCTACAGGTTGACGCGACCTCTCTTCGCGCGCTCGCACACGGGGGTCCTCGTCCCTCTGAGTTCCACCGCGCGCGGGCGGTCCTGTCTCAAATCCTGCGGGAGGAGGGCCCGCGGGGCCTCTATCGGGGTTTGACGTCCAACCTCCTCCGCACCGTGCCGGCTTGTATGCTGACGTTTACGAGCTACGAACTTGCCAAGCGCTACTTTGGGGTGGTGGCCACTCAGTACAAGGAGCGCGAGCGGGTGAGGGGGGTGGAGCGGGGGAATGGGACTGCCCGTGCGGAGGGAAGCAAAGCAGCTGCTGGTGCTGCGGCTGCCGCCGCTGCCGACCTGGACCGGGAAGCGCTGGCGGTTGCGCCATCGGCAGCGTCGCCAATCGGCCTGCCCCGTTTGCCGTCGTCGACGCCCGAGACACCGGTTCCAGCGGTGGTGCGTGGTAGGTAGAACGCGGCTGAGTCGAGGGCGTGACATATTTTTTCCCCCCAATGACGATGGTCAACTCTCCACCGCGGTCAGCTGGGTAAGGTTGCGGAGACATTCACTTTTAACGGCGTGTATAGTCGTCTTCCCTTCCCCGCTCAGCACCCGGTCCATCATGCTGAGGTCTCCGGGCTGTGGACGTCCTGTCCGCGATGAAGCACCACGGCGGTTGTTTTATGCGCATGACATCAGTTGTACTTGTATTTACTTCTTACGTGGTGTTATCCCAGCCTCATTGCAGAGCGCTATTGTAATTGGAATGCGGTACGCAAATATGGTTCCACATGTACTGAGATTGTTCGGAATTGCTTATGCCAGGTGGCCAGGTCCACCATGCAGGCGCGTCCACGCGTGCCTGGCGAGAGCTGCTGCAGCTGCTGCAAAAGACTGCTGCTGGAGAGCCCCCTACCACGAGAGAGTGGTCGCACCCACGCCAGGACGAGTGTGCGTATGCGTGCCACGGGCACGCCAGGGCGCACCCCCTTTCCATCCCCCTTGATCGCACCCGTTGTTGTTTGTTTGTGCTCACCTCTGGCTTCTTTCCCTGTTTCCTGACCATGGCTCGACGTGGCCGTCGCCGCAGCGGCCGCGGCTCAGACGACAGCGACGGCGGCGGCAGCACGGCAACGGTCTCGACGGTCTCGGCCGCGGGCGGCGACGGTGACGGCGACGCCTCCGACGGCGAGGCGCACGATGGCAGCTACGCAGCCGAAGTAGAATCCCTGTGTGACAAACGCCGCTGGGTTCGGGATGACGCACTGACGCGGCTGACCGCCCGCCTTTGTGCGGGCGTCCCGTCGGCCGCCCTGGAGCTCCGCTCGGTGGGGGAGGAGCTCGCAGACGGGCTGCTCCGGCATAGCCTCAAGCGGGGGGATACGGCCGAGGCAGCTGCTGCTGCGCGCGTCCTCGGTCTCCTTGTCCTGACGCTTGCCGACGGGGATGACAGCGGCCCCGCAGCGGCGGCGGCGGTGGCCACGCGAGCGGCCGAAGCGCTGCTCTTCCGCGGCCGCTACGCGTCGTGCGCGGCGCCCGGAGCGGCAGCAGAGGCCGCCGCCTTGTGCCTCTTCCTCGCGTCGGACGATGTGACCGAGACGGACGAGGCGCTGGGGGCGCTGGAGCGCGCCCTCACGCCCGCGGGGGTGCGGACCAATAAGGCCGCCGCTGCGCCCGCCGCCCGCGCGTGGACGCTGCTGGCATCGACCCTCCGGCCGGCGGCGCTGGTCTCCCGCGTCAGTCGCGGGTCTTACGTGCGGGTGGCGCCGGGGTCCCCGCGGACGGGGCCGCCGCCGATGAGCGTGGCGGCGTCGCTGCGGAAGCTCGCCACGCAGGTGGTGGATGGCGACGCGCGGCTGGCGGCCGCCCAGGCGTTGGGGCTCATCCTGGAGGTGCGTGCCGAGGGGGAGGACAGCGACGACGACAGCGACCCGGCGGGGGACGCCCCGTGGGGTGGAGACACCACTGATGAGGACGATGCCGACGGCGGTGTGGGGGGGGGGCGCCCCCACCGCTCCGAAGCGGCCAAGGCGTCGGCTGCTGCCGCGGCGGCCGCCGCCGCCGCCGCACGTGCCGCCCGGCGACAGGCCGAGGCCGACTCGATGGGCCTCGTCGCGGCCGCGCTGGCCGACGTGGCACTGGAGAGCACCACGACTGGCTCGCGGGTGCCCAAGTCTCAACGCGCTGGCCGTCGGGCGCTGGCGGCTGCGGCGACTGCCGGCGTGGATGGTCGTGGTGGGGAGGCAGACGTGGTGACCCTTGGCGACGGGGAGGTGGTCGTAGCCGAGACGGTGGGCGACCGGCGGCGGCTGGACGCGTTCCGGCGGCTCCTCGGCTCTGGCCTTCGCCCCCACCTTGAGGCCAACAGCGTGGTGCGGGCGGTTTTCGACCTGCCCCCGTCAGTGACCACGTTTGTGGACGAGGCCGAGGGTGGGGGAGGCGACCGCAGTGCCCGCTCCCTGGCCAAGTCCGCGCGCGCCAGCGGGCGAGCGGCGGCGGGCAAGGAGCGGCAGATGAATATCAGCCGGCGGCGGGTGACGCGCGACCGGCAGCGGACAGGGATGGGGGATGACGACGGGTAGGGGCAGTGGGGATTCCAAGGGGCTGGGTCGTTGGGTGTGGGGCGCAGGTATCGGGTTTTTTTGTTGTAGGGTTCAGGGGGTGCAGGGTGTTACCATCGGATGCGGAGAAGAGGGGTTTGGCCGTTAGTTGGCATTCCGACGTTTCTCTTTGCCATTGTGACTGTTTGTTTTTGTGCATGTTTCATCTAGGTCCCACGACAAGGCGTCAAGAGACCACAGCTGGCACAAATCTCGAGCGCGTGGGTGTCCCCCGCACGCGTCGTGGGGAGTCTCTGTATAGACTGACCAGCGGCCAGCTTGGCCACAGCGCCGGACCGCAGCAGTACCGACAGGGAGGTGTGGCATGGCGGCGTTTGGGCTCCTCGGGACGGCTTAGAGCCGATAAAGAGTGGAAAGTGGCAGCGGGCAGCCCTCCTGTCCACCATTGGCCGCGACCCGCGTGCTTGCATCGTCGCCCCCCTCCAGAAGACGGGCGCCGCTATGCAATCAATGGCAATACACCTGCTCGCGGCTTCAATGAGAGGAGCGACCGGGTGGACCAAACGTCCGCACCATGGTGGGCTCATTTGGTACCAGGGTCGTTGTATTTGCTACAGATGCGCATCCACCCAGCGCATCGCCCACCGTCGCCAATTATTCCTGTAGCGCTGGATATAGCCCATCGGCCGAGTTGAGAGGCACGTGTTCCTCGTCATCGCCGACCAGAGCGCGTCCGCACCGCCTGCGGGGTATGTGACCTGTTTGGATTCACTGCATGTCCGGACGTCTTGAGACCGCCCGGAAGGCGCCGCCTGCGAACGTGGTCATGTTGACAAAGCGGCTGACCACCGACGCGAGCGCTATTGCACAAGATGAAGGAACCCCCCCCGACGCGGTGTGGCTTCCCCCCCTCTCTGGTACCTACAGTCCATTCATTGGCGGTAGCGACGACGGCCGGCACGTTGGTGAGGAGTGCACCGTGGCATTCTCGAGGACACCGCTTGAGCGCTTGAGCGCGGTGTCCTCGAGAATGCCACGGTGCACTCCTTGCTTGAGCGCTTGAGCGCGGTGTCCTCGAGAATGCCACGGTGCCAACGCCAATGCAGGCCCACGGACAGACATCAGATCTGCAGTGTGAACTTAGAAAGATTACGCATAATTGATTAACAGCCAATGATCCCCACAGACGTGTTGCATGGTGGTTTCGCACGACGGTTCACGCTGCATCCAGCATCAGATGGGCAGTTCTGTAAACTGCTGCGTGGCGCCGCTGTCCGCGGTATTCACATCGTCTGCTACTCGTCTGACATACTTTTCTTGCTGGCGCCGCCGACCGCGACGGCCCAGCTCTGGACAGGCAGCCTCTTGTGCCGCCGGGTGTGGCCCGGCCGGTTCCCGCCACGCGCGCACGCGCGAGTGCCACCCGAGCGCCCCGCCCTGTGGAGACGCCTCTGCCCCAACTACCATTGTGCCCACTCCGGTGCGTCATTTCGCCTGCTCCCTCGCCCAACCCCCGTCCTGACCGCGTCGAGCCGCCCTCCTCCCCCTCCCGCAGTCCCTTATTCACCATCGCCCGAACGCTCATTCCCTCACGACCTACACCGCTATCTCCAACCCCCACCCCGTGCCTGACCCCTTGAACGGGGCTGACCCCCCCGGCCGCCCTCCACCATGGGCGCGGGCGGTGACTCCTCCACAGGCGTGCGGCGTCGGCCGGGCGCCCCCGCCCACCCGGAAAGCGGTAGCGACGGTGCGGCGGGCAAGGGGCCACCCCCCTCCGCCTCCTCCCCCCCTCCTCCGGCCGCTGCCGCTGCCGCGACACCCCCCACCACCGACGCGGACGCGGAGGCATACGTGCTGACGCGCAAGCTGGTGGCGCAGCACCGCACGCCAACGCACGCGTGGGTGGTCGCATCGGGCGTGGTGTTCGACGTGACCGGGTTCCTCGACTCCCATCCTGGGGGGGCGGCGGCGCTGGTGCCCCACCTGGGCGGCGATGTGACGGCGCTGATGGAGGGGCGCGGCGGGGGGGGCGACGGCGCCGGCGGGGCGGCGGCTGCCAGCCATGTGCACTCCAAGTTTGCGTACCAGAAGCTCGCCAAGTACCGGGTGGGTGCGCTGGCTGGCGGCGACGCGGCGGACGGGGGTGGAGGGGCGGCGGCGGCGGCCGAGGCGGACGGAAATGTGGACCCCGCCACAGGCAAGCCGCTTGTCGACTGGGACGGTGTGCTGCTGCACCAGGTGGGCCTGCTCGGGGACAAGTACGACACGTGGATCCACTCCTTCCCCACCGCCGACGGCACCGTCTCCATGTTCCCCATCCCGTGGGTGGAGGCGCTGACCAAGTGCCCGTGGTACGTGCCTCTCCTCTTTTGGATCCCCGTCCTGCTCGCCGAGATGGTTCACTACGTCCACCTGATGGGGGGGGTGGCGGAGGTCGACCCGCTAGCGTTTTTGCTCTGGGGCGCCGCGGGTGGCGCCGGGTGGCTCGCGTTTGAGTACTCCCTCCACCGGTGGGTCTTCCACGCGGTACCCGGCGGCTACTGGGGCAACATCTTTCACTTCTTGCTCCACGGGCACCACCACATTACACCCATGGACTTTGACCGGCTGGTCTTCCCGCCCGTCCCGGCCATGCTCGTGGGGTGGCCCATCTGGCTGGGCGCCCCCGCGGTGCTGGGCGCCCGCGCCGGCTACCCGTGGCTGGCCGGCTTCCTTATTGGTTACCTAATCTACGACATGACCCACTACTGGATCCACCGGTCCGAGCCGAGCTGGGGGTGGCTCAAGGCCCAAAAGCGGCGGCACACCCTGCACCATTTCTTCAACCCGCGGGTCAACTATGGCATCAGCAACGGGGTGGTGGATGTGCTGCTCGGGACGCTGAGGAACCCGACGGCCAAGCCGACGGAGGGCACGTGAGGGGGGAACGCGCGGGTGGATGGGTGGGGAGAGGGAGCCGGGTTGGGGGGGGTGGGGGGGTGGGGGGGTGTACCGTGCGGGCTGTTGTATCTTCTTCCAGTTTTTTCTTGTTCCGCCTGTTCGCCGGAGCCTCTTTTGCTTTTTTTCGTGGGTGGCTACGGCGCGGGTACAGTCCAAGTAGGTTAAGGTTCGGTCCCTTTTTCGGGGTGTGCTGTTGCTCCCCCGCGTTATCCACAGCTACCTCGTATTCCTTGTGACCAGCAGGCCAGGCCACGGTGGGCTTGCGCGCACCTGCCACCCCACGGCGGGCGTGCCGACAGCACGCTTTTCAGGGATGGCGCGTCCCCACCCGTGTGTATGGGCCGGGCGCGTGTGGCTTTTCTGCGTGTACTGTATGTATGTACCTACAGGGCGGGGTTCCCCGTGATTCTGGAAGAATCCCCCAACTCGCCTCCCACCACCCAAAACTGCCGCTGCCTGTCACCCGCCCCCCTGTCCCGTCTGCGCAACGGGGGTGTCCCCTCCCCCGCCGCCCTCCTGCAGCACCTCTGACCACGCGGCGTGCCCCGGTACCGACGGCAGCGGCCCTCACAGTGTCCCTGTGCAGCCACGCCATCCGTCTGTGCACCCGGCGCGACGGCCGCCGCAACAAGCGGACCTTCCCGCTTCACCCACCACACCCCCCACACCCCCCCACACCCCCACAGCGCCAACCTCACTGGCCCTTGGCGGCCGACTCCCCCCCCCCCCCTCGGCCGCGCGCCTCGGCCACCGCCAGCATGCCAAGCAGCGCATCCCGCTGTGCCTCGCGCGCGCGCAGCACCCGGCGAAGGCGCACCACCTCTGCCCGCGCCCGACGAAGGCGGGCGCGCTCGCCCGCGTCGTCGGCGCCATCGGTGCCGTTGACGGCGTCGGCGCCGTCGCCGTTTGTGCCGTCGTCGGCGACGCCGTCGGTGGCCGCCTCAGCCCCCGCCGGCGGCGGCCGCACCGCCACGCGGGCGCGGTCGCTCAAGGATGACGACGCCCCCCCGCCCCGCCGCCGCTGCACGCCGGCGGCAGCACCCGTCAGCGCGTCGAGGCACGCGGCGGCGACGGCGCGGCCGGCCGCCGCGCGGTCCGCCTCGGACGCCGCCATGGCCGCCAGCCGCCGGTACGTGTCGGTCTCTGCCTCCACCACCGACGCGGCGGCCGCCGCGTCGGCCGCCGCCGCCTGCAGCCGCGCCACCCGCCCGGGCGCCGACGCGGCGAGCGACGCGTCCGCTGCCGCGGCGGCCGCAATAGCCAGCAGGCGGGCCACCAGGGGCGGGCGCGGGAGGCCGTCCCCCCCCGCCGCCGCCGCCTTCCCCGAAACCGCCGCCGGCATTGGCGACGCCGGCGCGTCGCCGGCGGTGGAGGGAGCCGGCGCATGGGCGCCGCCGCCGCCGCGGGCGGCCCGCCGCCGCCCCTGCCGCGGCGGCCCCGACGCGGCGGGGGCGGAGGCAGCCACGGGTCCGACGGGGGCCACTGGCGGCGGCGGTTTCTTTGCCACGGCGGCGGGGCGGGGCGGGGTCGTCCCTCCCCCAGGCGCCCCCGTCCCCTCCTCTGCCGCGCGCCCCTCCTCCCCCGCCTGTTCCTGCTGCGGCCGCTGCCGGCGCGGCCGCTGCCGCCCGGGGGGTGGCCCGACAAGCCCCCCCGCCACTGACGACACCGCTGTGCCCGCCCCTGACAGCAGGCGCGCCAGAACCGGCTGCGGGCGGTCGGGGGGGGAGGGCGGCGACGGTGGCGAGGGCGGCGGCGGCACCGGGCGCCGTCCCCACGGCGGCGGTGTCAGGCCGCCACGTCGGATGGCGGCGGGCCAGCCGCGGAAGCGGGCGCCACCGCCACCGCCAACGTCACCGCCACCGCCGCCGTCGCCACCGCCGACGCCGTCGACGGCGCCGTCGCCGTCGCCGTCACCGCGGGGGGGCGAGTCGCCGGCGGGGCGCGAAGGGGAGGTGGGGGGGGAGCGGGGCGGGGGGGCAGCCACCGCGGATGACTCCCGCCGCCGCCGCTGCCGGCGCGGTGGGCGTGCCGCCGCCGCCGCCGCTTCAGCGGTGGCCGCCGCTTGCGCGGTGGCCGCGGCGGCACGCGCAGCGGGTGGTCGGCGGGTGGCAGCGGCAGCGGCAGCGGCGGCGGCAGCGGCAGCAGCAGCGGCGGCGGCGGCAGCGGCGGCGGCAGCGGTAGTGGCAGCAGCTGCCGCAACGACGGCAGTACAAGGGTGAAAGCGGATAGGGGCGTGGCGGGGGTGGCGCCGGGGGGTGCGGTGGGAGAGGGTGAAGGGCACGCCAGGGACAAAGGCGGCGGCGGCCATGGCGGGGGGACCCGACGGGAGGGGAGGGCACCCGCCTGGGGCGGCCGCCACACAGAGGGCGGCGGCGGCAGCGGCGGCGGGTGGGGGGGCGGCAGAAGGGGCAGAGGGCGGCAGTAGGCAGGTGCTGGGTGGGGGTTGGGATGGGTGGGTTGGTGGGGGGGGGGGGGGGGGGGGGGCAGGGCGGGGCCCACCCCTGCTGCCACGCCGTGCCACGCGTGGTGGCGCGCTCTCTGCCGGGCGGGCTCCTGCCTACGTATCCATACAGTATTGACATTAGGGCGCAGCCAATAACAGGCTTTCCGAGACCATATTCGTTAAAACTACGGATATTAGGTGCCACGTTGATCTTTTGGGGCACGTCGGAAAGTCACGACTGCGTCCGACAAAGAGATATCCACCGAACGGATCGACAAAAACGCTCGGAACAGCAACGGCGCTGAAAGACACCTCACGCGACTTCGTCGTATAAATTTAAGTACATTCTCCCGTCGACCGGATAACGTTCAGGGAGAGCAAGCAACAGCCTCGGAATTCCGACCGCGATCCCCATACGGGGCCTGTACTGTATGGGGATCGAGTTCGGAAACGTCGACCTTTCCGAGAGGAAATGCGGAGCTCTCATTGGCTGATCAGAACTTCCGATATTGGGCACTATTTTACACAACATTGCCAATATTACTAGCGAAGGATGCCCCGTCCCCGCCAGTCAGTCCCTGGAGTTGTGTGTGTAAAACAACACGGTCACCCCTCGCTTCTTTGGACACTGGCTGCCGGTCACGATGCTACCTGTTGGTCCCTGTGCCTGCACGAGGGCGACAGACGTCGCGCCAACGGCAGCCGACGAGGCGCCGTGGCTGCCTCGTGCCAGCCGTGGAGGTCGCGTGACACGTGACACAGCGTCCCCCAGACGCAGACTCGGCGATGCGCGGCGAAATATGTAAACATACAGCATCCACGCGAGGCTCGCATCCCAGATTTTTCGGGGCAACGGGTGGAGCCACTGACGTGGGCCTCCCACGTGCCACTTGGCTGGCCGTGTGCAACGTGGACCATCCATTGACCTGTCTGACTGTGGCAGTCGCCAGCATGGGCCACGTCGGCCGCAGTGGCACACACGTTCAGTTTCCATGCACGCCCTGTCCCCCCCCCCGTAGTGCCGTCGTTACCGACCACCACTGTCGACCAGCGCCGGCCGTCCCCGCGACCCCCATCATCACCGTGTGCTGGCCGTCGTCGCCACCACGACGGCCCTGGTGTCCGTCGCCCCCACCACCATTGTCACCCGGTGCCGGCCGTCGCCGTCACCTCCACGACGCTGGTCTCTGTGGCGCCGCCTCACAGGTGCCCGGTTGCCGTCATCGCCGGCAGCGGCACCCACGCTTGTGTGCCTGCCATGGCCAAGCGCGTGGCCACCATCTGTGACGACGACATCGCCGGCGACGATCGCATGGATGAGCACCCCGCCACCTGCTCCGACGTGTGGGAGCTGTCTGAGGGGTCCGCGGATGAGGCTGTCGCTGCTGTTCTTTCCGTGGCGTCGTCCGCTGCGTTTCGACGGCGCATCTCTCGTGTGCGTCAAAGGGGAGTAATCCAACCCAAGCGGCGCCTGGGCCCGACGCGCGGCCGGCGACCCAACCGCAGTCGAGAATTCGACGCTGGCAACCATGCCAGCTTGCGTACCTACTTCGGCGTCGATGGGCGGCCTCCTGTCCACGGGGAGGCCGACTTTGAGCGCCGATTCCGAGTGCCCCGCAAAGTTTTTGAGATGATCTACAATGCTGCGAAGGACCGGCCGTTCTGGGCGCGCACCATCAATGCCAATGGGCGGCCGCAGGCGCATGAATTGTAGAAGGTTTTGGCCGCATTCAGAGTGCTCACATACGGCGAGACCTATGACCGCGCAGACGAGGACATGCGCCTCCGGCGCTCCACCATTGCTATTGCGACGACGAAGCTCGTGGACTTCATTGTGACAGAGTTTGAGTCACACTACCTGCGGCTTCCGAACGACGAGGAGTTCACCCACGTCCTTAATCGCACTGAGGTGCGCGTGATGTCGGGATGCATGGGCAGAATTGACTGCTCCCACTGGCGATGGAGGTAGTGCCCGCGTGGCCTGGCAGGACAGTAAGAGGACCGCAAGGGCCGGCGCTCCGTCGTCATGGAGACGGTTTGCGACGAGGACCTGTATATCTGGCATTCTTTCATTGTCAGTCCCGGCAGCCAGAGCGATCTCAACGTGTGGTCGCAGTCGCCACTGGACACTGACATCATGAGTGGGAGTTGGCTGCCAGACCGCTTCCCCTTCACGATGAATGGCCGCACGCGACGGATGCCGTATTACCTTGCTGACGGCATTTATCCCAAGTACCCCATCCTCGCGCGGCACTTTGCCCAGCCCGTGGATGCGCCGCAGCGTATGTACAACCACCTGCAGGAGGCTCTTCGTAAGGACGTTGAGCGCCTATAAGCTGTGCTGAGGAACCGTTTCAACATCTCTCTCTATCCGGCGCGGTTCGCCAACGTCGAACGTATCATCAATTCTGGAAAGGCAATTGCCATACTGCACAACATGGTCGTTATCGAACGACGCGATGGCTTTCTTTCACGCACGCGCACGGCCGGCGCAACTGACCTTGCGGCCGCTCATCGTCCTCATCCCCAGATAGTGGCGGGCGGGGGTGGCGACCCGCCAGTCCGCGGACCTGTCAATGCAGCGGCGGGCGGGGGTGGCGACCCGCCCGTCGACGGACCTGTCAATGCAGCGGCGGGCGGGGGTGGCGACCCACCCGTCGGCGGACCTTTCAATACAGCGGCGGGCGAGGATGGTGACCCTCCCGTCGACGCTCCTGTCACTGCAGAAGTACACCGTCTTAGAGGACAGGCCAGTGCTGCAGCTGGATCTGGCAATTCCCGACTCCCTGTTCTTCCTGAGCATGAGGGGCCCCATCCAGAGGTCCAGTCCGGGAGTGCGCCGCCTGAGGCGTGGTTCCTTCGATCTCTTTTGGCGCGGGCCGTGGCTACTAGCTCCGTTGGTCACAGCTTGTTGTGTATGGACATAGCGGCACACTTCTGGCGGCATCGTGGGAGGGCACTTGCCCCATACCTGAAAAGCGCTACAAAAGTTTTTTTTTTGCCTCCGCGGAGGCTTGTTTGTTTTCTTTACCTTCTTGTATGATCCTTGAGATAGGGAGGAAGACGCCGGGCGTTCAAGCTAGGTGCACCCAGCGCCAAAGCCTCACAAAGGAGCACCCGCAGTCGGGCTGTACCATACGCCGTGTCCGTGTGTGGGCGCCCTGCAAGCAGGTGGGCAGCACCTGCTGCGGTTGGGAAAAAGTAGCATAAAGTAGGTGGCATTGGTTGGCCAGAAGCCTCCGGGGACACCACACTGAGTCGTGGGCACTGTAAATGGTGTGGTGCCGTGGTCGGAGAAAGGGTTGCCAATCGCCATCTGACCTTGTAGCCATGGTGAGGTGGCCACGACCGAAGACAGTGGCCGCCGCACGGGCTGTGTTTCGGCGGACGGGGTAAGATGGGCGGAAGGGCACTGAACCTTCTCAGGGGTGCTCAGTTTGCACTTTGGGCAGCCCCTGGGGTACATGGCCATTGCACATGTCATACAATAATGAACTGAGCTGGTATGGCTGAGTGCCAGCCTTGTGTTGCGTCAACCCGACCGGCCCGGCTGCGCTTACAGCCTCATAGACCAATGAAGAAGTTCAAAAACATAGAAGCGTATGAAGAAAAAAAAAAACCGCACACAACCGAGGGGGAAAAGCCGCCGCCAGTACAACCAGACACGGCGAGAGGTGATCACACACAGCACATGAACGCACACGCAGAAAACGAAATATGAACAAAATCTTCAAGGAGCAGCCGTATTACACGCAAAAAAAGACAAGGACACCCCGACAGTGACACAGAAGCATAATGGCACAGGTCGCAAGCGCTGCAGAAGCTCACATGCACAAGAACCCTCACATTGTGCAACTACAGACAATCCCGACTCTCCATGAAGCGATGGCGCTTCGTGCGACGGGAGTGCACCGCCGGGGGAGTGCACGGCATCTCCTCTTTGTCCTCCAGGTCCACAAGGTTGACGCCGTCCGTGACGTCCACTGCACGGACGTTGACCGCGTAGTGAGCGGCAGCTGGAGACTGCTGCGCCAGCGTAGCGGGCAACGTGGGTGCCACCTCCGTGCCCACGTGCGAGGTCCGTTGGCGAGTGGGCACGCGCACACTCGTGCACACACGCACGCCCCGACCCCGCGCCCACTCCACACAGCGCACGCTGAGGGCGACGGTCGTGTACTCTTTGGGGAGCGGTGGAGGGTCCGGGGAAGAAGAGGGGTGTCGAGTGCGTGAGGGTGTGCAGTGGGGGTGTGCTTGACGACGGTGGGCAGGTGGTCGAAGGTAAAGTGGTCTTTGTTTGGGGTCTCGGGTTCGATGGTTCCTTGTCTGCCCCCCCCCTCTCTCTGCCCTCGACCTCGGTCATTCCGTACATATACTCTCGCGGGTCCCTCAGAAGGCCTTCCGCGAAGTCCCTCAAAGGTCGGGCACCAGGTGCCTCGAAATCGGTGGGGGCGGTCGCCCCCTCTCTGACAGGACGTGTTCGGACGTGTTCAGAGGGGTTCTAGGGCCGTCCGAGGACCCGCCGTCGGCACGGGTGCTTGGCGTGGCCATGGGACCTTCTGGAACCACGGACGGCGGTCTCGGATTCGTTCGGATGGAGGTCTTGGATGGAGGCCTCGGATGGAGGCCCTGGATGGAGGCCTCGGACGGAGGCCCCGGATGGAGGCCCCGGACGGAGGCCCTGGATGGGGGCCTCGGATGGAGGCCTCTACGTTCGGTGTCAAGCCGCCTCGGTGTCGGCCGCATTGACGCCATGCTACGTTGTTGTGTCCTCTCTGGCCTCAACGTAAAGCCGCCAGCGTCATGGTGCATTGTCATCACAGGGACACGTGGAGTTGAACCTTGGATGTCTAGGATCAAACGAGGGCGCCGGAATCCGCTCGGCCACGGGCAAAGCTTGACAACTGTGGTCGTCGGCTGAGATTTAATCCGCCGGTCCGTGGGTAATTCTGAGCGAGTCAGGAGGAATTACGCTGTAAGGACTTAGTCCTTACACCGCGCCGTCGGTCACCGCCGCCGCGGTCACTGGAGACACAACGGCCACCGCTGTGTACGGCGCCGTCAAGAGGCTGTCGAGCCACTCGCCGTCTTCGGCACTCATGCCGGCAGGTGCCGTGCGCACGATGGCCGCCGCAGCTTCCTCAGCCGGAGCAGCCCCAGCGTGGCCACGCCGTGCCGAGTCACACGTGGCCATTACCGTAACGGCATGCGCCCCCCCAACCTCAACAGTATCGTCGTCGACGTCGTCCTCTAGCGCGGCATCCGCAAGGGCCTTCAGACGGCGGCGCATTTCTAAGCGCCGCCACTGCGCCGCCTCCTTAGTGCGCCGCACTTCTGGTCCCCCCCGAAACGCGATGTCGGCGCCGTGCTCAGCCACCCTCGCCATGCGGTTAAGCGCCGCACGCGTGGCCTCCGCCTCCCGGGCGGCCGACAAGTCAGCGGCGCGCAAAGCCTTCACCGCCTTCGTGCCAGCCGGCCGCGGCTGAAGCCCGGCGGGCCAGTCCTCATCAACCCCGTCAATGACACCATCATCGCCAAGTGATGGCTCCACTACAGATGGTTCAGCCACTCGCCCTCCGCCTTCACGACCGCCACCTCCACGTGCGGCACCCCCGCCGCGATCTGATGAACGTGCCCGACCGGTAGCACGACCAGCTCGACGGCCGCGACGACGGTGCGCTGCCGACCCGGCAGCGCCGCTAAACTTGTCCATGTCCTTGAGAATCCGCCACGAGCTCAGCCAGGTCGCCGCACGCTTGTCGACGTGCAGATCAGCCGCCTCCTGCTGCTCATTGACATCACCGCGGATGGCGTCGTACATGTTGCGGCTCTCAAAGTGGGCGGCGGCGTCCAGCTCCCGCTGCGCCGCCGTGATGTTCCCTGTCAGGCAGGCCCGGTCCACGGCCGCAAACGAAGACGCCAGGCGCTGCACGCGCTTCGCCACGTGGTCACGCATCTCCTTCGTCACGGCACTCGTCGTGGGATACGTCCTCGGTACAAACACGCCCTGGCGGGTTGGCAGCGGCACCTTGGACCTCCGCCAGCGGTAGTCAGCGGCAACGGCCGACCAAGACGTGCGACCCGCCTGGTCGGTCCCCGCAATGGGTTCTTGCGCATTGTCCTTGTACGCCAGGCACATAAGGCGGCGTTCAATGTAGCATATCCGCCGTTCATGCCGAAATCCGTATTTATGGGCTTGTAGCCCGCCTGACTGGTGGCCCCAACCTCGTTGGATTGGAACCGCATGTGGCTCGCCCTTGGGGGACTACTTTTCTTTTGTATTGTTTATCTGTCCTTGCTTTGAAGGGATCTTCTGTATTGTTTGCCATGCTCGCAGCGATCGGCCATTCGGCCTCCGCTCGGTTGCTTGACCGGCATGATGTTTTGCCCTTTTCTTCGACGTGGAAGCACGCCGTCCCCGTCGGGCCCGCTTGCTCCCCATCGAACGTCCAGGCGATAAAGGACTGTCTTCTTTGCCTTAACGGTAATAGCTGTCGCTTTCCGCTCTTGCGGCCAGTCGGTCCCATTTCCTCATTATTGATCAACACTTATTCCACATTGGTGGAACAGTACAACAGGTTAGTGTTCTTGTTGGCCTGGTTCTGCAGTAACCTGCAGATGTTAGCTGGCATCTCATAGGGAGGCAATGCTGTTGAATGCTGAGGTATTGCAGGGAACCGTGTGATATGCTTTGTTGAGGGTGGAGGCACAGCGTGGTGTTGCATGGGACCAACGGCACTCGTCGGCTTGTGTGGCGAGGGAAAACAGACAAGAGGCGAGTGCTGTTATAATTACTGTGACATCACACCAAGGGCGAAGAATGTGAAAGACGCTTATAGGAATGTCTATCGGTACAAACAAGCTAATGTGATTGTGAAGCGCGTTCCACCTGACATCGGCCCTCTGTTCCGCTGAGCAACCAGCTCCACGGGACTCACATTCAGACACCCACTGAGGGTGCAGCAGCAGGGGGCAGTGAAGAGGGATGAGCGAGCGCCTCAGCGGGCAGCGGGAGCGACGATAGTCGCTAGCGCAGAAGTGGGCGGGGGAGGGAGGCATTGCAAGGGAGGTGGGACGCAGCGGCGGAAAGCGGGTGACAGAAAACGGGGCGGGCGCGGCTGTGGGAAAAGGGCGCCGGAGCGGGGACGGGCAAACACGAGGCGGGTGGGCAGCGACTGGCGGGAGCCGCGTTGGCCGACGGGGGCGGCAGCAGGCGGCAGGCGCGGCAGCCGGCGACGGGGGCCGCAGCGGGAAATGTGAGTAACCACATGTGGCGGGCGCTGTTTCTGGGGGCGGGCCCCCCGGCGGGCCCCCGAGCAGGCGGCTGACCACAGCGCCACATCGGGCGGCGGGTGCCGCGCTAGCCGACGGGCGCAGACGCGGGACGGGCGCCGTGGCTAGGGGCAGCCGCTGTGGCGAGAGGCCCGCGCTGGTGCTGGCGCCGGCAGCAGGCACTTCCGCGGCCAGCGGGCGCCCAAGCAGGTGAGCGGTGCCGCCGGCGGCCGGCGCCGCACCAGGTGGCGGGCGCCGCAGCAGGCATCCACGCGGAGGGTTCCGTAACAAGCAGCCAGGTGGCGGGCGCCGCAGCAGGTGGCCAGGCGGTGGCCGCCGCAGCTGGCTGCGGGCGTTACAGCAGCTCACGGGCGCCGGAGCAGGCCGCGGGCGCCGCAGCAGGCGGCCAGGCGGCATGCGCCCCTGAATGCGGCTAAGCGGCGGTCGCCGCAGCTAGCTGCGGGCGCCACAGCAGGCGACAGGCGCGGCAGAAGGCGGCGGGTGCCGCAGCAGGCGGCCAGGCGGCGGCCGCCGCAGAACGCGAGCAGGTAGAGGGCGCCGCAGCGCGCGGCCGGCACCAGCAGGCGGCCGGCGCCAGAAGGCGGCGGGCGCCGCTCCAGGCGGCCAGGCGGTGGGCGCCGCATCTGGCTGTGGGCGCCGCAGCTGGCTGCGGGCGCCGCAGCCGGCGGCCAGGCGGCGGGCGCCGCCGCAGGCGGCGGGCGCCGCAGCAGGCCGCGGGCGCCGGAGCAGGGGGCCAGGCACCAGGAGTCGCAGCTGGGTACGGGCGCCGCATCAGACTGCCAGGAGGCGGGCGCCGCAGCACGCGGCGGGCGCCGCAGCACGCCGCGGGCGCTGCGGCGGTGGTGACGACGACCACGTGGCTCCACGTGTTACAGACGATGGTCAGATGCGATGATTGCGTTGATATCCCTCAGATATGCTCGGACGATTGGCATGTCCAACGTCTGTCGCCCTCCATCGATACAGTACAGTATTTCTCCATTGCTGTGACATCCTTTCTTGGGCACGGTGTCTAGTAACCAATGCAGGTCGACCGACCTCTACGGTGCGATCAACGCATGTGTCAGCATTCGATCGTTGTCACCGACCAATCAGAGAACGGAATCAAGCTACAATCCTTGGGCTTACGGTCGCCACAAAGGGTGCCCAACAATGGAGAAATACTGTAGTGTGTGTCGTGTATGAACTGGTGACTGAATGGGTGGCGCAGGAGACGGGATGGGGTGGCTCTTGCCGCAATGTAATTGGACGAGATAGCTTTCCCGTCCAGTATTCACACGATATCGTATGAGAGCTGTTATGCCCGACTCCTTCACGGGCGCGGCCCGCGACGGGCGGCAGACTGTAGCATCCCTGGCCCTGACTTGGCGCCGACCCGGGATGGCGACCAGGGGGCACCAGGTGCCAGAACACGCCCGCCGTGTGTTGATGGTTGGCGGCCGTGGCCCGTGCCCGGCACTGGGATGCGGTGGACTACGCTATCCACACGTGAGAGAGGGACTTCTGATGGGTTTTTGCATATTTGTGAGGGACTTGATTCGAGAGAATTTGAGTGTGAGATTAGTGAGTGGGAATAGAATTAGTAGTGATAGTGGCCCCCGACCTGACGAGGTTAGACTCGGGTCGGGGCCACTCGGGGGTAGGGGGGGAGCTACCTGGCCAACGTGCCGAGGCTCCCCCAGATGCACGTTAAGAGGGACAGCGAGGCGCCCTTGGCCCGCGCCCTCAGGAAAAAGACAACTGCGCGTTTGCTTTCCTCTTCCCCGTGTGCACTACCGTGCGCAGCTGTTTGCTCTGCGAGCAGGCACGTGAGGCAAGAGGCATACCACTCTCGTAGTTCCCCTTTCTGTGTTACCTGTCCCTTTCCCCCGAGGGATATTGACACGTGTCTGAGAGGAGAGGACCGAGTTTTATACCACATATTTGGTGGAGCAGCAGGGCATTGGAGTGTTTAAGAAGAGACATTTGGGAGCAGCGGTTGGGTTGTTCCTGTTCTGTCCTTTTCTGTGACTTGGGAATTATTTGCACTCGTTCACGGGAATCCCATTCCTGGCTCTCCAACCCCTCTCTTGTGGTCTGGCGATCTTTGGACACGCAGGCAACTGGACTGTGGCTGTCTAGAGACCAACATGGCTACCCTCCCTGGCACGACGGTGCCCGAAGGGGTAGACCCCGCGTCCCTTGACGCATCCCTGGTCACCGCGGGGGACGGTGTTCAACCCGGCGTTGTCCCTACGGGCGAAGCAGACCTGGGCGTGACACCCGGTAGCGGGCTGGAGTATACAGGCGGCCAAGCACCTCCTGCTCCAATTCCCCCGGTTGTCCCTCCTGTGGGAGCCACCCCGGGGTCAACGGCGTTCGAGTCCGCGCGAAGCAGACGACTCCCTCCTGCCGGTTCTACTCCTGAACTTCCAGGAATACCCCCTGGTGTGTTTACTCCAGGACCTACACATGGCAGCTGGGTGTATACACCTCTTCTTGTGGGCACTAGCAGTGCCAGAGGCACCGCTGTAACTGGTTCTACGGGTCTCCCTGAGACCTCGACTCCTGGGACTGGCCAAGCTTTCCCTCCCCTTGCATCCTCTGGGGCGGGGAGCTCCAAGACCGGTAACCGGAGCAGCCGGAGGCGTCGGCGCCGTCGTCGTCGCTCTAGCACCAGCGAGACCAGCTCCTCCAGTTCTGAGGAGGGATATGACTGGGACGCATCTCCTGGTCCCACTCGGCGCAGGCTGGTCGAGTTTGACTTCCCTGCCCACCAAGTGGGAGATGCCACCCTGAACAAGGTCACGTATTGGGGTAACTACCGGCTAGAGAACCAAGACCAAGGTTACACTCGGAGGATGGCCAAGAAGAAGGCATCCCTGAACCGGCGCATGCAGCCGAGCTTCGGGGGACATCCTCAGTTTTCCGGGAAGAAGCCGGTGCTTATCTTTGCCTTCCTGCGCCGGTTTGTCAAGGCATGTAACGACAACGATGTGTCCGAGGGCAAGGCTCTCTACCTCCTGGTTAACTTCATGACCGGAGAAGCGGAACAGCGGTTTGCACAGGTTCTACCAGACTCAGTCGGACACATTGTCGGGCGTACCGCTGGGAGCTATCTGGAAGCGGTCAACTGGCTCCTGTCCAACTACGCTGACGCGGACTCCCTGCGCAAGGCAGTACGAAAGTTGAACCGGGAAACCATGGAGAGACAAGAGATTCCAGAGGCCTTTGCCCGCCGTGTCCGGGAGATGAGCGAGGCTTGTGGCAACGTTTACCCTGAGGATAGGCTCAAGATGATCTTCTCGGAAGGGCTCCCTGAATATCTTCACGTGGACGCTGAGAACTACAACAAGGAACACCAAAAACATACCTTCCAGCAGCTGATGGCCTACACCCAGGGCAAGCACCAGCAAGCCAAGGCCTTCCAAGCTCCCATGGTGTCGACTCCCAAGCCGTTGTCGCGAGTTCGTCCCGGACCCGACAAGTATATGGGAGGTGATAACCCTGTACGGGTACTGGCTGTTGGCGAGGCCTCACCCGTGTGGTCAGGGGACAAGTGGGGCGGCTTCGTCTTGAAGGAGCAACCTTCCTTGGTGGCTCCTAAGGAGGTCAAGAACCAGCGGTTCCGGTCTTGTTGGCTGTGCCAGAAGGAGGACCATAGGTCCTACCAGTGCCCGACCATCCCCAAGGATCTCCAGGAGAAGCTCAAGCGTCAAGGACAAGTGTTCGCTAAGGCCGTCAACTGGGCTGACCGGCGAGCACCCTCCAAGACGGACAAGGCACAGGTACACGCGATCCGGGTAGCAACCTTGCAGAGCATTACCGAGGCTCTGACCAAGGAGGCTCCTACGGACTTTGACCTGGAGACCGAGACCTCCAAGGAATCCTCGGACTCGGGAAGCGAATAGGACAGGCGCTCTCCCCAAGTGTCTTCCCGAATCTCCGACGGCAGGGCACTTCTACCTGTTCTCCCCTGACGTGCCGGGAGAAAGGACGGCAGTTACCTGCTGAACTGGTAGCCGCCTGGACACCCTGCTTGTTCAAGGGGACCTTGCTTGTCCTGCGTAAGGAAAACCTCAAGATTAATGCTCGTATGCGTGTGGGGGATAGCCTTCCCCAAGCTGTTACGCCGGTGGTTGACACGGGAACCGGACCAAGCGTCATCACTGAGAACCTGATACCTCCGGGCTGGCGCCGACATGCCTGGAGAGCGCCTACCAGAACCCAAATTGTCGACGCTTCAGGTCAAACCCTACGACCACGTGGCCGTCTTCCCGTCGCCATCTATGTCAACAATGAACCAATGCTTTTTCCCTTTCTAGTAGTCACGACCCTATCAGTCCCCCTTATCCTAGGCTGGGACTTCCAGAAGCAGCATGTCAAGAGTATCCTGCCCGGAGAAGGAAAGGTGCAGTTCAACCATGGGTTTGTGTCACCGGTGTTGGAGCATCTGGATGCCAAGGTTCGTGTAGTCAAGAACAAGAAGGAACGCATCGCACCCTCTACCTTGACACTCTTCAAACCGGTGCTCCTACCTCCTCGCTCGGAGACCAAGGTTCAAGTGACCACCCGGACTACGGGTCAATGCCTGATCTATGGACGCAAGGAATTTCTGGCGAAACACCTGCTATACTTGGCCCACGCGCATCACAAGAAGGTGGAAAGGCACACCCCATTCTCGGTGCTAATCGTCAATGTGAGCCGGAAGCCGATAACTCTCGCCAAGGGTACTCGAGTTGGAACGGCCGAACCTCATCGAGGGTCTGCCCATGCCATGAGCAAGAAGGACCTCTGGAGCCTGCAACAAGAACTGGCATCCAACTTAACCGCCCTAGAGGTACCTCCGGAACAAGCGCAGGCTGGCGGCGCAACCCCGAAACCCGACCAAGCACCACCCCGGATGCCGAATGTCAAACAAGAAATGTTCCTCCCGACCTGAAGGAGGCACTGGAGAAGCTTCTCCAGGAATATCGGCACCTGTGGTCTGGAGAGCTGGGCAAGATGGACGCCACTCTACACCGGATTCAACTCAAGCCGGATGCCCAGCCAGCTCACCTGCAATCGTGGCGGGCTGGACCACACCGCCGGGATGAGGTTGAGAAGCAGGTTAACAAGATGCTCAAGATGCACGTAATCGAGCCCTCGGATGGCGATTGGGCCTTCCCGGTGGTAGTCGTCCCGAAGCCTGGCGGTCACTTTCTTTTCTGCGTCGACTACAGGCGCCTGAACGAGATGACAGTCAAGGACGTATACCCGATACCTCGGATGGACGGTTGCATCGACTTCCTTGGTAATGCCACCCTCTTTTCAACGCTGAATTGTAACGCCGGTTACTGGCAGATCCCTCTGGCTGATGAGGACAAGGACAAAACTAATTTCACATGCCATATGGGGCTATTCCGGTGCAAGCGTCTTCCTGCTTGTCTCACCAACGCTCCGGCTACCTTCCAGAGAGACATTGACATCATCCTGTCGGGATTAAGGTGGAGGACATGTCTGGTTTACATGGACGACAGTATCGTCTTCTCCAAGACCCCGGCGGAACACCTAGAGCACCTTCGAGAGGTTCTGGCTCTCCTTTCCAAGGCTGGCGTTACCCTGAAGGCCGAGAAGTGCCACCTGTTTGAGACTGAGGTGGAGTACCTGGGGCACGTGCCAAGTCCGGGGGAGCTCCGAGTCAATGAGAAGAATATCAAGGCCCTCCGGCATGCACGGCAACCTCAGACCAAGACGGATCTCAAGAGCTTTCTGGGTATGTGCAATGTCTGCCGCCGGTTCGTACGGGACTATGCTCTGATTGCCCGGCCATTGACCAAGCTCATCAGCGAGAAGCTTCCCGCACAACTCCCGGTGCTCGACGAGAAGCAGACCGCGGCCTTCGAGGAGCTCAAGAAGCGCCTGACCACCACTCCAGTACTGGCGTTACCCAAGCGGGAGGGCCAGTTTGTCCTGGAGACTGATGCCTGTGGCGTCCAGGTGGGGTGCTCTCTACTCCAGCAGCAACCTGATGGGCACTTCCTCCCGATAGGCTACTACAGTCGCGTCCTGACTCCAGCCGAGAAGAACTATTCCACGACGGAGCGCGAGTGCTTGGCTGTCGTGTGGGCTTGCTTCCTGTTACGTCCATATCTTTAAGGACAAGAGTTCCTCATCCGGACGGACCACGCCAGCCTAAGGTGGCTGCTATGCATGGACAGCAGCCAAGGAAGGGTCGCCCGGTGGCGCTTACGCCTTTCGGAATTCAAGTACAAGGTGTGCACCAGAGCAGGGAGGGAGCACCACTGCGCCGACACCATGTCCCGGCTGGAGACTCCTGCAGCCGACACCGGTCCTATCCCGGAGGAAATACCTTGCTTCATCCTCCCGAATGTCGGACGTGGCTGGCATGCTCCCCTATATGAGGCACCTGAAGCTCATCAACCGGTGACGATTCACCGGATGCTGGAGGCACAACTCACGGATCCTCAATGCTTGGAGCTTCGCCACCAAATGGACCTGAACCGGAACAGTCGTTTCTCCGAGTCTACAGATGGACTCCTGGTACGGGTGTCACCCTTCGATGGGGCAACTCAAGTCTACGTACCCCGAAGTCTACGAGCTGACATCCTACGCCTGGAGCACTCGTCTCCCCAGGCCGGACAGCCTGGCATCGACCGGATGTATTCCTCGATGCGGCGGCACTACTACTGGGAGACCATGGCAAGAGACGTCCACAAGCATCTAGAGGATTGTCTCTCCTGTGCAAGGAACCGGTTGACCCAGAGGAAGAAGATTTCCAAGCTACGCCTATTCCCTGCGGCGGAGCCTTTTGCAAGCTTGAGCATAGACATTCTTGGGCCCCTACCTGAGACATCCAGTGGCGACATATACCTGCTCATTAGCTGTGGTCGGTTCTCCAAGTTCACTCAAGCAATCCCGCTAAGGACCATCACGGCCCTGGAATTACGTCGGCCTTCTGCGAGTCCTGAATAGCCGCCTATGGCCCTCCAGACTCTGTCTTAACAGACAATGGCCCCCAGTTTGCATCCCTGTTCTTCCAAGGAGTCTATGACCTGAAGGGTATCAGAAACTTGTTCACTACGACGTATCACCCACAAACGAACGGCCAGGTGGAACGATTCAACCGGACCCTAGTGGACATGCTACAGCACTACGTGGAGGAGCACCAAGAAGACTGGGACGAGCTCCTGGCCGTCCTCACGCTAGCCTACAACTCTCGTGTTCACCGGACAACAGGGGTCGCTGCCCTAAACTTTGTCACCCCAAGGCGGCTGACCAACTTCTCCCTGGAAAGAGTACCAGACCGTCCGTACTCAGGATTTCATAGGGCCCGTCCGTCTTGGAGTGCAGCTTCCTCCGGGTCTTGCTGTGATTGTCCACAAAACCCAGTCGCCACCACCGAGTTCCTTGCTCTTTTCCCGGACACCCTTATCGTAGTCCCGCTTGTATCGCTCCTTGGTCATCGCGATTGACTCCTTCACTCGCGGGAGCAGGAGCGTCAGTTGGCCCAGGAGCTCGTCCTTTGCCTTGGGGCCCGACTTCAGGGCAGGCTGGAGACCGTCTGGTACTCTTTCCAGGGAGAAGTTGGTCAGCCGCCTTGGGGTGACAAAGTTTAGGGCAGCGACCCCTGTTGTCCGGTGAACACGAGAGTTGTAGGCTAGCGTGAGGACGGCCAGGAGCTCGTCCCAGTCTTCTTGGTGCTCCTCCACGTAGTGCTGTAGCATGTCCACTAGGGTCCGGTTGAATCGTTCCACCTGGCCGTTCGTTTGTGGGTGATACGTCGTAGTGAACAAGTTTCTGATACCCGTCAGGTCATAGACTCCTTGGAAGAACAGGGATGCAAACTGGGGGCCATTGTCTGTTAAGACAGAGTCTGGAGGGCCATAGGCGGCTATTCAGGACTCGCAGAAGGCCGACGTAATTCCAGGGCCGTGATGGTCCTTAGCGGGATTGCTTGAGTGAACTTGGAGAACCGACCACAGCTAATGAGCAGGTATATGTCGCCACTGGATGTCTCAGGTAGGGGCCCAAGAATGTCTATGCTCAAGCTTGCAAAAGGCTCCGCCGCAGGGAATAGGCGTAGCTTGGAAATCTTCTTCCTCTGGGTCAACCGGTTCCTTGCACAGGAGAGACAATCCTCTAGATGCTTGTGGACGTCTCTTGCCATGGTCTCCCAGTAGTAGTGCCGCCGCATCGAGGAATACATCCGGTCGATGCCAGGCTGTCCGGCCTGGGGAGACGAGTGCTCCAGGCGTAGGATGTCAGCTCGTAGACTTCGGGGTACGTAGACTTGAGTTGCCCCATCGAAGGGTGACACCCGTACCAGGAGTCCATCTGTAGACTCGGAGAAACGACTGTTCCGGTTCAGGTCCATTTGGTGGCGAAGCTCCAAGCATTGAGGATCCGTGAGTTGTGCCTCCAGCATCCGGTGAATCGTCACCGGTTGATGAGCTTCAGGTGCCTCATATAGGGGAGCATGCCAGCCACGTCCGACATTCGGGAGGATGAAGCAAGGTATTTCCTCCGGGATAGGACCGGTGTCGGCTGCAGGAGTCTCCAGCCGGGACATGGTGTCGGCGCAGTGGTGCTCCCTCCCTGCTCTGGTGCACACCTTGTACTTGAATTCCGAAAGGCGTAAGCGCCACCGGGCGACCCTTCCTTGGCTGCTGTCCATGCATAGCAGCCACCTTAGGCTGGCGTGGTCCGTCCGGATGAGGAACTCTTGTCCTTAAAGATATGGACGTAACAGGAAGCAAGCCCACACGACAGCCAAGCACTCGCGCTCCGTCGTGGAATAGTTCTTCTCGGCTGGAGTCAGGACGCGACTGTAGTAGCCTATCGGGAGGAAGTGCCCATCAGGTTGCTGCTGGAGTAGAGAGCACCCCACCTGGACGCCACAGGCATCAGTCTCCAGGACAAACTGGCCCTCCCGCTTGGGTAACGCCAGTACTGGAGTGGTGGTCAGGCGCTTCTTGAGCTCCTCGAAGGCCGCGGTCTGCTTCTCGTCAAACACCGGGAGCTGTGCGAGAAGCTTCTTGCTGGTGAGCTTGGTCAATGGCCGGGCAATCAGAGCATAGTCCCGTACGAACCGGCGGCAGACATTGCACATACCCAGGAAGCTCTTGAGTTCCGTCTGGGTCTGAGGTTGCCGTGCATGCCGGAGGGCCTTGATGTTCTTCTCATTGACTCGGAGCTCCCCCGGACTTGGCACGTGCCCCAGGTACTCCACCTCAGTCTCAAACAGGTGGCACTTCTCGGACTTCAGGGTAACGCCAGCCTTGGACAGGAGGGCCAGGACCTCTCGAAGGTGCTCCAGGTGCTCCGCCGGGGTCTTGGAGAAAACGATAATGTCGTCCAGGTGGACCAAACATGTTCTCCAGCTTAGCCCCGACAGGATGATGTCGATGGCTCTCTGGAAGGTTGCCGGAGCATTGGTGAGACCAAAAGGAGGACGCTTGCACCGGAATAGTCCGTGGTGGCACGTGAAGGTGGTCTTGTCCTTGTCCTCGTCAGCCAGAGGGATCTGCCAGTAACCGGCATTACAATCCAGCGTTGAGAAGAGGGTGGCATCACCAAGAAAGTCGATGCAATCAACCAATCGGGGTATCGGGTAAACATCCTTGACTGTCATCTCGTTCAGGCGCCTGTAGTCAACGCAGAAACGGAAGTGACCGCCAGGTTTTGGGACGACTGCCACCGGGAAGGCCCAATCGCCATCAGACGGCGCGATGACATTCATCTTGAGCATCTTGTTAACCTGCTTCTCAATCTCATCCCGGCGATGAGGTCCAGCCCGGTATGGTTGCAGGTGTACTGGCTTGGCATCTGGCTTGAGTTGAATCCGGTGTAGAGTGGCGTCCATCTTGCCCAGCTCTCCAGACCACAGGTGCCGATATTCCTGGAGAAGCTTCTCCAGTGCCTCTTTCAAGTCGGGAGGAACATTTTCTTGTTTGACCTTGGGCTTCCCGGGTGGTGCTTGTTCGGGCTTCGGAGTGGCGCTGCCAGCCTGCTCTTGGTTCGGCGGTACGTCTAAGGCCGTCAAGTTGGATGCCAGCTCTTGTTGCAGGTTTAAAAGGTCTTCCTTGCTCATAGCACGGGCGGACCCCCGGTAAGGCTCTGCTGTACCAACTCGGGTGCCCTTGGCGAGAGTTATTGGCTTCCGGCTCACGTTGACGATCAGCACCGAGAACGGGGTGTGTCTTTCCACCTTCTTGTGATGTCCGTGGGCCAAGTATAACCGGTGTTTCGCCAGAAATTCCTTACGTCCGTAGATCAGGCATTGACCTGCAGTCCGGGTCGTTACTTGAACCTTGGTCTCCGAGCGAGGAGGTAGGAGCACCGGTTTGAAGAGTGTCAAGGTAGAGGGTGCGATGCGTTCCTTCTTGTTCTTGACTACACGAACCTTGGCGTCCAGATGCTCCAACACCGGTGACACAAACCCATGGTTGAACTGCACCTTTCCTTCTCCGGGCAGGATACTCTTGACATGCTGCTTCTGGAAGTCCCAGCCTAGGATAAGGGGGACTGATAGGGTCGTGACTACTAGAAAGGGAAAAAGCATTGGTTCATTGTTGACATAGATGGCGACGGGAAGACGGCCACGTGGTCGTAGGGTTTGACCTGAAGCGTCGACAATTTGGGTTCTGGTAGGCGCTCTCCAGGCATGTCGGCGCCAGCCCGGAGGTATCAGGTTCTCAGTGATGACGCTTGGTCCGGTTCCCGTGTCAACCACCGGCGTAACAGCTTGGGGAAGGCTATCCCCCACACGCATACGAGCATTAATCTTGAGGTTTTCCTTACGCAGGACAAGCAAGGTCCCCTTGAACAAGCAGGGTGTCCAGGCGGCTACCAGTTCAGCAGGTAACTGCCGTCCTTTCTCCCGGCACGTCAGGGGAGAACAGGTAGAAGTGCCCTGCCGTCGGAGATTCGGGAAGACACTTGGGGAGAGCGCCTGTCCTATTCACTTCCCGAGTCCGAGGATTCCTTGGAGGTCTCGGTCTCCAGGTCAAAGTCCGTAGGAGCCTCCTTGGTCAGAGCCTCGGTAATGCTCTGCAAGGTTGCTACCCGGATCGCGTGTACCTGTGCCTTGTCCGTCTTGGAGGGTGCTCGCCGGTCAGCCCAGTTGACGGCCTTAGCGAACACTTGTCCTTGACGCTTGAGCTTCTCCTGGAGATCCTTGGGGATGGTCGGGCACTGGTAGGACCTATGGTCCTCCTTCTGGCACAGCCAACAAGACCGGAACCGCTGGTTCTTGACCTCCTTAGGAGCCACCAAGGAAGGTTGCTCCTTCAAGACGAAGCCGCCCCACTTGTCCCCTGACCACACGGGTGAGGCCTCGCCAACAGCCAGTACCCGTACAGGGTTATCACCTCCCATATACTTGTCGGGTCCGGGACGAACTCGCGACAACGGCTTGGGAGTCGACACCATGGGAGCTTGGAAGGCCTTGGCTTGCTGGTGCTTGCCCTGGGTGTAGGCCATCAGCTGCTGGAAGGTATGTTTTTGGTGTTCCTTGTTGTAGTTCTCAGCGTCCACGTGAAGATATTCAGGGAGCCCTTCCGAGAAGATCATCTTGAGCCTATCCTCAGGGTAAACGTTGCCACAAGCCTCGCTCATCTCCCGGACACGGCGGGCAAAGGCCTCTGGAATCTCTTGTCTCTCCATGGTTTCCCGGTTCAACTTTCGTACTGCCTTGCGCAGGGAGTCCGCGTCAGCGTAGTTGGACAGGAGCCAGTTGACCGCTTCCAGAGAGCTCCCAGCGGTACGCCCGACAATGTGTCCGACTGAGTCTGGTAGAACCTGTGCAAACCGCTGTTCCGCTTCTCCGGTCATGAAGTTAACCAGGAGGTAGAGAGCCTTGCCCTCGGACACATCGTTGTCGTTACATGCCTTGACAAACCGGCGCAGGAAGGCAAAGATAAGCACCGGCTTCTTCCCGGAAAACTGAGGATGTCCCCCGAAGCTCGGCTGCATGCGCCGGTTCAGGGATGCCTTCTTCTTGGCCATCCTCCGAGTGTAACCTTGGTCTTGGTTCTCTAGCCGGTAGTTACCCCAATACGTGACCTTGTTCAGGGTGGCATCTCCCACTTGGTGGGCAGGGAAGTCAAACTCGACCAGCCTGCGCCGAGTGGGACCAGGAGATGCGTCCCAGTCATATCCCTCCTCAGAACTGGAGGAGCTGGTCTCGCTGGTGCTAGAGCGACGACGACGGCGCCGACGCCTCCTGTGGGAGATTGGGCCGGAATTCGGTACCAATACTTTGAAGATTCGGGTCAAGTGGACCTGACCGGAAGTCGAAATTCACCCGACCCACGATGGTGAAACTTCTGACTTCTGGACGGAAATTCGACTAGGACTTCCGACATACTAGAGCAGGGTAATGCTGCTGGTATTTGTTTCTTGGGATTTTTGCACGGGAGCCAGACGGATTTCTACGCTTTGAGTTCTTTGCATGTGGAGTGATATGATTGGTTTGTTTGAGGGTTCATTTTCTGAGTGTTTTGAGGGGTTGCGTGAGCGTGTGAGGAGGGTTGATAAGGAGGGACAGCAAGGCGGGGAGGGCCCACCTTGGCTGGCCAAGCAAGAAAACACCGTCTGGCTCCGACACATCTTGTTCGTGCCTTGGTGAGTGGACCCGCTCACCACACGCAAGTTCCGTGTTCGGCTGTGTGGAGGTGCTTGCTTCCGGTGTCCCAAGTTGGGATATCGGCAATACTCCTCTTCCTTCCCTGACTCGGGGTTGGTGCTTGGGAGTACTGCTACAGTTGGTGGATCAGCGGGGGAGAGGATATCGACTTTGGTACCTCCCTTGACCGGAGACGGGACCAAGTTGGCCCCTCTCCCCCTTCGGCACCGAGACTTCCGGTGACACGATCGACTCGCCTACGTTCCGAGCGTTCGCTGGGCGACGAGGTTGGCCACCGTGAGTCTTGGTGGGAGACCCGGAGTTTCGGGAAACCTCACCGCCTTCCTTGAGGCAGGTGGAGGGGTGGAACGTGCTCTAGGAACTCCCTAGCTGACGATCCCCGACTCTGGACACCGTTTGGTCGTTTTGGTTGACTCCACGTGACTCTTGTGGAGATGGCTGGTGAGGGAGACCCCCCCATTGCGCCGAGTGTACCTGGGGAGGGGGAGCGTAGTCCTCCCCCGACGGGCGGAGTACCACCCAGGCCGGGCAGTGCGGATGTGGTGGGTCCAGAGGTTGGACCCCGACGGCGATCGGCCAGGTTCCTTCCCAGGCCGTCACAGGAAGAGACGGGCGGAGTTCGCCCTTCTCCGGTGGGAGCGCCGAGCCAGCGTCAGGCTCCGGCAACCTCTTCGGGGAGTGACGACACTCACTTCGGCATGGGACCGCCGACCGGCAGAGGTGACGGGACAGGGAGTTCTGTACCCCGGGTTGGTGGGTCCGCGCCACGACTGGTGCCGGAAGGACCGGGTGGGAGCTCGAGTCAAGCTCCACCTGGATCATCCGGTATCGTGGATAACTCGGTGATGACTGCCATCGCACAAGTCGTGCGAGAGGAGGTGGGGAAGGCGTTGAAGGGGAGCACCCCTCCGCCTGAGCAGGCCTCGAGGCGTCAGAAGCGACGGGAGATTCGACGTACTCTCCGTCGTGAGGTGGACTCGGAGTCTGAGTCCTCTGCAAGTGGCAAGTCGGGTGAAGAAGATCTTACTCGACATGGTCGTGTGACTCACACGGACCGTCTTGGGACTAGAGTCGTCCCAGGAAAGATCGTGGTGAATAATCCATTGTTCAAGGATGTCTTCGACTGTGAGACATATGGGTTGGTCAACAAGTCGTTGACCTACTCAAATAGCCAGGCCCGTACCCTGGGCCGGCGCAAGAAACACGTTGCGCAATCCTTCGGGGTCCGTTCAGAATGGGACGGGACTCCACCCCTGAAGGTCTTCCAGTTTTTGCGGAAGTTCGCAAAAGCCTGCGATGACAATGATGTCTCTGAAGCTGAAGCGTTTTTCATGCTTCAGGACTTCACCAAGGAGCCACTCCGCTCCGAGGTGATGAACGTCATGCCAAGTCGGCATGGTGGGAATCCGGGTGAGGTGACCTCCTACCTGGAGTTGGTTAATTGGATCCTTCGTCTTCACGCAGACGAGGCTTCCTTGGCTGTGCAGGTTGAAGAGTTCAACCGCGCCACCCAGAGTAAGGGTGAAGAGGAACGGGAGTTCGCTGAACGACTCCGTCAGCTGAACGTCCTCTGTGGATTCCTATATCCCCAAGGAGTCATTAAGGGACGCTTTGTGGAGGGTGTCCACCGAGCAGCTCGAGCGACTGTGCGAGAGCGTAATACTCCGACCATGACTCTGGCGGAGTTGGCACGCATCGCCCAGACTAAGGGTGATGAGTACCGCTGGCTCGTGTCTGAGCAGCGGAAGGAACGAGAGAAAGAAGTTAAGGGAATGGAAGCAAGTCGCTTCCGCAGAACTGCCAGGATGCCTTCCTACACGCGGACGTACCCTGCAGTACCTTCGTCCTCAACTCGAGAGACGGAAGGTATGGTGGCCGCCATCCCTGATAAGTCACAGGGAAAAGCGGGGCCATCGGCGTCGATGAGTGATCGGCCGTGTTGGCAGTGTTCCAAGTCGGGACACTGGGCAGCCCAATGCCCCACTCTGGACGTTCGTTTGAGAGCCCTGTTGGCTCGTATTGGGAAGCTCGGTATTCCGAGGACTGATTCGGATACCCGGCCACACACCACACGTGTGACGGCCATGACTCAACCTAAGTCAGAGGATGAGTCCACGCTTGAGAAGGGGGAAACCTCTTCCCCCAGCTCAAGTGGCAAGGATACTCCATCATCCGAGTCGGATGAGGGAAACGCCTAGCCGCTGGGACTAAGACTGACCCAAAGGCTCCAGCGGTAATGAAGCGGGTTGCTTCACGCTCACCGACCCATGGGAGAGTGAAGGTCCTGACTCGACCTCGAGGGGTGAGACCTAGGGACAAGGCCCCTCCTCAGAAACACGACCCGAGTCGGATTGTGTCAGTGCTGGTAGGGAGTAACTACCAGGTCGCAGCTCGACTCTGGCTGCAGGATGGATATGAGTTTACCTCTCGTGTCATAGTCGACACAGGCTCTGCTGCCTCTCTCATTAGGCAAGACTTATTGCCAGAGGGGACAGATGTGAGCCCCGCCGGCTCACCCGAGTGGCGTATGTTTGATGTCAATGGGGACTCCTCCCCATTGTTGGGTCTATTGCATTGACTGTTTGCATTGGGTTCTACCAGACGCAGGTGAACTTTGGAGTAGTCTCCAATATGTCAGTCCCCGTACTCCTGGGAACTGACTATCTGGACCTCCATGTCCCGGCCGTCTGTGGACCGGAAGGGATAATCCGAATGCGTAATGGAGAGACTGTCCCCATATTGCGTAAAGGGAGGACTGTTTCCCCTACGACTCATCAACCTAGGGAAAACTCTCCCAAGGGTGGAGGCTCTACGACCCATGTACGAGTATGTAAGGGTACGGTAGTCCCGCCCCGATCAAGGACCTTTGTGCGAGTACGCACACGGTTTCGAGGGAATGGACTTGTTTCCCCCGTGGACCGAGTCTATTATACTCACCAAGTGCAAGTTGCTTGGGGCCCCATGACTTGTGGGGATGACCAAACCTGGTGGGTGGAGGTCCTCAACACGTCGGAGGAACCTCGACGACTCCCCGGAGGCATGAAGATTGCGTCGATCTCTACCTTTGAGGGGAATGTCGTTGCTGTGACTCAACAGCAATGGGAGGATATTGGAATGGCAGGCTCTGCCGACCAATCGAGTTCATCGACGGCTAAGTCGCCGACGGTACATCGGGAGAACATCCCGGAGTGTTTACATGGACGACTGGATGAGTTAATCCAGAAGCATCACAAGTTGTGGAATGGTGACCTTGGGCTCATCAAGGCCACCGAACACAGAATCGTGTTGAAGCCAGGGGCTAGGCCAGTTCGCCTGAGTCCCTACCGTATGGGACCAGACTCACGGGAAACTCACCCGAGAGCAGGTTCCAACGGATGCAAGACATGGGTGTCATTGAGCCTTGCTCAAGTGAGTGGGCCAGTCCCATAGTCTTGGTGCCCAAGTCCAGACGGCACGATGCGGTTCTGCATCGATTATCGTAAGCTAAACGAGCGGACGGTAAGGGATAGTTACCCCTTACCCCGTATGGACGATTGCCTTGACTCACTCGGTGAGGCACAGTACTTTTCCACGTTGGACTGCAACGCGGGGTACTGGCAGATACCCATCCGCAAGGAGGACAGACACTTGACCACCTCACGTGTCACTGTGGAGTTTATCAGTGTACACGGCTCCCTTTTGGGCTTTGCAATGCACCTGCGACTTTCCAGCGTGCTATTGACTTGATACTTGCCGGAGTCAAGTGGCAGATCGCCCTGGTGTATCTGGACGATATCATTGTGTTCTCCGGGACTGCGAAGAACACTTGTCCCACTTGGACAGAGTGTTTACCCTGTTGGGTGAAGCAGGAGTAACACTCAAACCTACGAAGTGTCACCTCTTTAGTAATGAGGTGGAGTACCTCGGCCATATAGTCCGGCCAGGTCGCATTCTGGTCCATGAGAAGAACCTCATGGCCATCCGTCGGGCGAAGTTCCCCCAGACGCAGACACAACTCAGGAG